>SJYQ01001915.1:146036-199488 GCA_006410935.1 Redunca redunca | reverse complement strand
TTTCACTGGGGCTAATTTACTATGAAGAGAAAAGTTTAAAAATTTTGGAGAAATAGTTTGTCATACAAACATCAACATTTCTTTTGGCAAGTGTTCTGAAGAGAGCTAATTAGCATACAAATATCTTATCTCAGCCCTAGTTTATCTAGTGTGGTATTTAATGTTTGTTTTCTTTTCTATCTATGTCTCTAGAGATGTCCCATATTAAAAGGTTACAAATAATAATAGGACTCGTGACTTAGAGTTAAATCTATAATTTCCATTAATACTAAAATTAAAATTTTCTCATCATTCATCTATATCATCTTTATAAACAATGTATAATCTTGAGAACTGTTCTTCTTTGCCTCATTTAATTTATTTGAATTTTAAAATGCAATTTATTAGTTCCCATGCAGACTTTCAAGCCAAGAGAAAATTTAATTAGCATTCTGATCTGTGAAATAGGATTTTCCTCAGCTGTTAATTGGGAAGTTGGCATTTGGGTTTAAATATTAGATTTTCCTTATTTAAGTACATGTGACCCTGTTCCCAAGAGGGTGACCATTCAGGGCCCACTGACCAAATCCAGTCTCTGAGTTTACACTGGGGCTAGACATGGATTATGGTGACATTCCAAGGCACTGTCATCCTATAAGATTCTGCCTACTGAAATTTCTAACTCTTGCCTGCAAATTGCAAAATACGTTCTTCTTATTTACAATGAACATCAATCAGTACAACTCTGTTCCAAACCCAGGAGATTTCTGATCCATAACTTTACACTGAACCTCAGCTCTCATGGAGCTACATTGTTTTTACATTTCTCTTTTTCCTTTTGCTAAGAGAAATACACCATAGAAATTAAATAGAGGAAGGGTAACTTTGGACTGGAGTGCTCTCTCAAATCCAGCCCGTAGAGTATATTTTACATTTGTTTTCAAATTGTTGTTTTCTTCTGTCTGCTTTTTTTAAAGAGAGCTTATTCTGAGCTTCCTCACTCAGAAGAGTACACGGAGCCAAGGAAGATTCATGAGGGGATAATTAGACTCTTCTTCAATGGAGTGGAAAGCTTGATTTTGCCACTCCATTATTATCCTGGAAGTTTTGAAATGATCTCTACATCTTTTCTGTTTTCAGCCTTTTCCCAATGCATTGTTAGTCATCATTAACTATTTTCTATGAATATTTATGTGTATAAATATTTCTGAGTAATTTTTTTCTCAAAACAAAACAGTACTGTTAGAATTCATTTAAATAATATAACAATCAAAATAGGGATATGGTGCTTTGTGTTAATTTTGAGATACTGTTTACATGTAAAATGAGAGTAGAACAAATTGAATTTTATTAAGCAATGGCATAATATAGTTAAGGATCACAGTCTCTGATAATTAAGCTCAATTTCATATGTAAACAGAAAAGAAATGTGTCTGGAAATTTATCATACAAAGAATTTCAATATCTTCTGCTCCAAAAATGCAGCTTGTTCTTTATATTTCCCTGAGACACTTTCACTGTAGCCTCCTTCTGACTTGCATTTTTGTTTTGCATGGTTGTCCCTCTGAATGTCATTATTATCAGCTTCTTGGGGGCAGAAACTGTGCTTTGGACATTTTTGTGTCTCCCACAATATCTGGACCTCAGAACCACTAAGCATGCATTTGCTATATGCACTTAAAAAGTATTTGCTTTTAAGTACATATAAAACAATTTGCTTATCAAATTTGCAGATGACTGGGAAGGATGAGGAAAAGTAGCTAATAAGTTGAATGCTATAGTCAGAATTTGAGAAGATCTCAAAAGGCTGAAAAATGTATAAAAAGAAAAGTAAATAATAAAACTGAATTCAAAAAACAGTGAAATTAAAATATGCTAGATATGTTTAATGGTGAATTATATGCAGCTGAAGAAGGAATTATTGAACTGGAAGGCAGCTCAGAGGACATCATCCAAAATGAAGCACAGGGAGAGAAAGGATGGAAAATGCAGATAAAGCCTGTGAGGACACACTAGGGAAGTCATATCCACATATAATGGAGTAATATGAAGAAAGAAGAAAGAATGAGTCAGAAACTGTATTTAAGCACATAATTGCTGAGAAGTTTTCAGAAATAAAGATACCAAACCACAGATTCTGGAAGGGTAGCAAATTCCAAGCAGGATATACAAATAAACTCATAACTGGACACACTGTGGTGAAACTGCACCATAATTAATCAAATACAAGGATAAAAGTCTTAAAAGCAGCCTAGGAAGGTAGATTAACACTAAAGACACAGAGTTTATATTTTTAAATAAGATGCTTATAGCTTGAATCATTTTTTAAAATTATTATTATTTGACACGTTAGCCAAATTTTCAACTTACTTTGGAGCCATAAGAGGTTTTCTTCTTAAGTTGGAGATGTAATTTCAAGGTCTGTTAAACAAAAGAGGGAGATTCAATTTGTCCTATTTAGCTCCAAGGGAGTGGACCAAATACCAATATATGGAAGGTCAAAAACAGATCTCTGCTTAGTGTAAGGAAGACATGCCAGATATTACGGATTGTTAAAAAAAAGGATACGTTACCTTAGTTGATAAATGAGTTCTCTAACATCATAGGATTTGATTAAAAGGCAGATATATGAGTTCATCTAACAAATATTTATTAAGCATTACTATGTACCACGCATAATTATAGATACAAGGACAACTATAACAAAAGAGACAAAAATCCCTTCTACAGAGACTGTAGAGCAAAGAGAGCAGGATAATGATAAGTCAGCCATGCACTATGTTAGAAGATGGTAAAAAATGGAGCAGGGTAAAAGTATAAGGAGTACTGGAGGGGGAAGGTTTTCAACTTAAAATGTGACGGTAAGCGTAAGCTTCATTGCGAAGTGTTGTTCAGTCAAAGACCTTGGGGAGGAGAGAGACTGAGCTATGAGGATCTAAGCAGTGAAAGGGAATACATTGGTGGGAGTCACTTCCAAATCTATTATTTAGTCCTGTAACATGTTTTAAAATAAGTTTGAAATTCTATTGATTATTTTGAAATCATAGAAACCAAGATGATTTTTACATTGTTTTTATTAATGAAAGCTGTTCACCTCTACTATAACATCACGGAAACTTTGCACTTGAAAAACATTTCTTTTAAAAATTCCAAATTCCAGGAAGGATTTTGTACCTTCTGTTGGTGTCTCAGAATTTGGAGATTAGAGCAGATAATTAGTATAAGTTTGTTAGAGAGCTGAGCTGTCATCTTATGAAAAAGATGTAAAGAATCTTCACAGAGCATTCAAAAGTAGAATTGTAGGTTTGCTCTTCAGAATCATATTGCTTTTTGAAAAAAAGAAAAGCCAACAAACACCCAGCTGCTTTGATTCAAAAAAATAATGTTTGTCTCTGATGTTGAATTCTGCAGTGCCAGGCATCTGAAGTATAGAGGGCTTTGACATGTGCAGAATGAAAAGCCAAGAATATCTTCACAGTTAACTTGTAGTCTTGTTTTACAGGCACACAAAAAGTCCCTTTGGACCATTGAGCCCAAGGAAGGCATGGTTCCCCCGGAAAGTGATGTCAAACTGACACTGACCGCCAACCTGAACGACATACTGACATTCAAAGACACAGTTGTTTTGGACATTGAGAATAGCAACACCTACCGAATTCCTGTCCAGGCTTCAGGAGTTGGCTCCACCATTGTTTCAGATAAGCCCTTCGCACCAGAACTCAATTTGGGAGCACACTTTAGGTAAAGAAATATCATGGACCAATTTTTATACATATCATATATCTTGCATAAGCTGAGCACTACTTCTACTTCGGAAAATTATTTTTAAGTAAATAGAACTAGCCTCCTCATCTTCACTTTCCTTCCTCCAGGTGGTTCATCAGCCACAAGGAGACATTTTCTAGTCTTAGTTTGGTTACTGCAAGCTGTGTCCCTCTGCACTAGAGAAGAGATGGTTCATAGGAAGGGTGTTCTTCTCTAAAACTTGGAGTGGATTCTCTGTGACAGATTTAGAATCTCAACCATGATTTCTCTTCTTTGATTTCAATACATTGTTAACTTCTCTCCATGAAAGTAGAAAATAAAGATGCAACCTAGTGATAACATAAATAGAATATAACTAGGAAGGTAAAAATATATTGCAAATGTATCTTTTCAGGTATTGCAAAGCCAGTGATTTTTTTCTCTATCATGTCCTCTGCTTGCCTCCTTACCATAGCACCAAAGATCGAAATGATTGTGGTTGGCTTCATCTGATCACTCAGGAAAATCTAGAGAGCCTAGATATTTAAATAACAGGTGGTACAGTATAGACACCTCTGAGCAGAATGATGTTTACATTTATGTAACTCTTAAAATGTGTGGGGTTTGAATATTAACCATGGAGGGTATGTGTGGGAATTTGTTCATGGTTCCTCACAAGAGTCACACGTTGTCACTAGTTGACTCTCAAGAGCCTGCTGAATTGGTGCCTGTTTGTTTCAATACTGTGAACAGATGTCAAAGGGATGCTCTTGCCTTTTGGTCTGATGCCCTGAAACCAAGATGGACACACTGTGTTAAGAGAAAGCGTACCTGAAAAAATAATATTAGGAGCCATCTCCTCCTGTCCATTAACCATAAGCCAGGGCATTTTGTCATTGCATACCATGCCTCTGTTTCTAGATTTCTTTGTTAAGTGCATTCAGATATAATTATAGAAAACATTATACTGCAAACCAGACTTAATTACATGTTCTCCTTAATCTACAAATAGTGTCAAAGAGAAATCTGTATGCAGGTCAAGAAGCAACAGTTAGAACCAGACAAGGAACAACAGACTGGTTCCAAATTGGGAAAGGAGTACATCAAAGCTGTATATTGTCACCCTGCTTATTTAACTTCTATGCAGAGTACATCACGAGAAATGCCAGACTGGATGAAGCACAAGCTGGAATCAGGATTGCCAGGAGAAATATCAATAACCTCAGATACACAGATGACACCACCCTTATGGCAGAAAACAAAGAGGAACTAAAGAGCCTCTTGATGAAAGTGAAAGAGGAGAGTGAAAAAGCTGGCTTAAAACTTAACATTCAAAAGACTAAGATCATGGCATCTGGTCCCATCACTTCATGGCAAATAGATGGGGAAACAGTGGAAACAGTGACAGACTTTAGTTTCTTGGGCTCCAAAATCACTGCAGATGGTAACTGCAGCCATGAAGTTGAAAAACGCTTGCTCCTTGGAAGAAAAACTATGACCAACCTAGACAGCATATTAAAAAGCAGAGACATTACTTGGCTGACAAAGATCTGTCTAGTCAAAGCTATGGTTTTTCCAGTAGTTATGTATAGATGTGAGAGTTGGACTATAAAGAAGGCTGAGTGCCAAAGAATTGATGCTTTTGAACTGTGGTGTTGGAGAAGACTCCTGAGAGTCCCTTGGACTGCAAGGAGATCCAACCATTCCATCCTAAAGGAAATCAGTCCTGAATATTCATTGGAAGGACAGATGCTGAAGCTGAAACCCAGTACTTTGGCCACCTGATGCGAAGAACTGACTCATTGGAAAAGACCCTGATGCTGGGAAAGATAGATTAAAGGTGGAAGAAGGGGTTGACAGAGAATGAGATGGTTGAATGATGTCACTAACTCGATGGACATGAGTTTGAGCAAGCTCCGGGAGTTGATGAAGGACAGGGAAGCCTGGCATGCTGTAGTCCATGGGGTCGCAAGGAGTTGGACATGACTGAGTGATTGAAATGAACTGAGCCCCAAAAGATATTCTGACACTTGCCTAGAATTGGAGGGTTAGCTGATAGTTTTCTATGAAAACAGAAGCAACCTGTAGCTTTTAAGTGCCAATTTCTGCTCTGCCTAAACTCTACTGTCCTTCTTTTTGACATAAAATCTTGATGCCAGCAATCTGCAGAAGAGTCATCAAAAGCAAAGGTGGGAAAACTACAGCCCATTGCTTGTTTCTATAAATAAAGTGTCATTGGATGTATTTTCAGGGCAGAAATAGAGAAGCAGACATAGAGAACAGACCTGAGGACATAGTGGGAGAAGGAGCTGCTGCTGCTAAGTCACTTCAGACGTGTCCGACTCTGTGCGATCCCATAGACAGCAGCCCACCAGGCTCCCCCGTCCCTGGGATTCTCCAGGCAAGAACACTGGAGTGGGTTGCCATTTCCTTCTCCAATGCATGAAAGTGAAAAGTGAAAGTGGAGAAGGAGAGGGTGGGACAAAGTGGAAGAGTAGTATTGAAACACATTCCATACCATATGTAAGACAGCTGGCTAGTGGGAAGATGCTGTACAATGCAGGAAGCTCACCCTAGGGCTCTGTGACCACCTAGTGGGATGGGATGGGGTGGGGGCTGAGAGGGAGGCTCAGGAGGGAGGGGACATATGTATTCTATGGCTGATGCATGTTGTTATATAGCAGAAACCAACATAACATTGTAAAGCAATTATCCTCAGATTAAAAATAAATTTAAAAAAATAGTGTTCTTGGAACACAACCATGGCTATTCATATACATGTATCTTCTATGGCTTATTTGACACTGCAATGAAGAGTAGAGTAGTTATAATGGACCACAAGGCCCAAAAGGTCTAAAATATTTATTATTCAGTCCCTTACTGGAAACATTTGCCAACTTTGGGGGCATGAGATCTAAAGAAATACCCAGATGCCACCTTTTCTGATGGCATATTTTTGAACAACAACTTTCAGTTTTCAGAGCTTCTGTTTCTTTGTCAATAAAATGGGAGTAAATATACTTATTATTACAGGGTTGCTGTGATGGTTAAAAGATATACTGTGAATAAGTAACAGAGACCCTACCTAGTTTATAGTATTTATTACTTGTTATTTCCCCCAAAAGTGTACTTTTAGCCATGAAGTCTAACTACAAAGTAAAAACTCCAATGAGGAAGCCCTATTGGACATATATTTAGGTAAAAATGATTGTACCTGACAACTGGCACTCATTTTTTATCAAAGTTCAGCTTGCCTATTAGATATGACATCTTTCCAAAGAAGGGACAGATGAGATGAAAACTCAAAGTCCCTCAAAATTAAAAATAAATTTAAAAAGTCCTGAGATGAGTTTTTCCCTGAAAAGAATATTTTAAAATAAGCTTATAATCAGTTAAAAAAAAAAAAAACACTCAAAAACACATATAAACCACCTCCAAGATCTTGTAAATCCCTGTAGCTTGCAAAAAAACAGACAATAAAGAGGTACTTTATTTGTGGAACAGATGAATGAATAAGTGGATGAAACAGTAGCATCTTTAAAGCACGTGAGTCTATAAGAAAAATGACCAAGCTGGCTGGTGTTCTAATCTATTACAATCTCCTTGACTGTAAGGCTTAGGGCATGTTTTGTTTCTCTTTGAAGTTCCCTTCAAATTGAGTCCACCACAAGGCATTTTACTGGTCACTAGAAGTTTACTCAACACAATTTGAAATAAGCTTCTCCTCTGGGAGGTATTTTATTTTCACTCCTCAGAACGGTTTCTTGCAAATGAAAGTGGTTTCCACATGATCTGTATCTTTGTGTTTTGTGGTGACTTCTCCTGATGAGAAAGACTGAGGACGGATGGAGCCACTTCCCCACAACCCCTGCCCTGGTGAGGGCAGCTCAGGGACTACCAATGACCCTATGAGTAGATGCTACATTGTCCTGTTACTGTAGCAGCTCCTGATAGCGTCACTGGTTAGCCTTTCTTCGGAAGGAATGATGCTAAAGCTGAAACTCCAGTACTTTGGCCACCTCATGTGAAGAGTTGTCTCATTGGAAAAGACTCCGATGCTGGGAGGGATTGGGGGCAGGAGGAGAAGGGGACGACAGAGGATGAGATGGCTGGATGGCATCACTGACTCGATGGTCATGAGTCTGAGTGAACTCCAGGAGTTGGTGATGGACAGGGAGGCCTGGCGTGCTGTGATTCATGAGGTCGCAAAGAGTTGGACACGACTGAGCAACTGAACTTAGCCTTTCTAAATTACCAAAAAAAAAAAACAAACAAACTGATGTCTATTTTTTTGCTCACTTTTTAAGTACTTCCAGAGGGATAAATCCCAAGGGTGTAGAGCTGAAGAGAACAACCCACAGGGAAGTCCTGTGAATCCCTTCCTTCTCTTTTCCAGCCTGGACACCTATTACTACCACTTCAAGTTGACCAACAAGGGACGTCGGGCCCAACAGTTATTCTGGATGAATGAAGATTTCTGTCCCCAAGAAAAGCTGAGCAAGAGGAAACGGGCCAGGAAGGATTGTGCTAAGAGCCAGGCACCCAGGGAGCCTCAAGGCCCCGTGTTTCAGCTCCACCCCGTCAGGATGGAGCTGGCCCCAGGCCAGACGGTCGATGTGATACTCGAAGGCTACTCTGCCACTCCCAGGGTAAGAGGACGCCATGTTTAGAAGCTGTTATGCTCCTAAATAAATCTTTGCTCTGTTTCGTAGGTGAGTCTCTTGACATTTATCTGAAGGAAGGCTGTGGTTTCTCAAGGATTGCATACAGTGCTGTGTTACCATGGCAGCACCCATTCCATTCAAGGTTCAGCACTGTGGAGTTTTCTGTCTGTTTCTACAGCTGCTGTGAACCCAATCTTAAAATACCATTTAAAGCAGGTTCTCATCCCCAGAGTCAACAAAGCCAGTAGGTCTCTGGTAGAAGGACAACCAGCATTCAGCCAAAGCTAAGCCCCTTATTAACACTTAGCAGTATTCACTTAATATTTTTAAAAATGTTTTTATAATCACTCTTGGCCACCTTTCCTATCCAAGTATTGGAATGTCTTCACTTCCTTTCCTCTCAGCCTGAGTTGAAAGATTCACATTTATAATCATCACCTTTTATGTAAGGATAAAACAGCTGCATTTATCTTCAACTCTGATGTTTTGCTATTCTTCACATTATCACCATTCTGCTAAAGACATTTAGGCAGATCCAACCATGTGTCTGTTTATTCTTATCACCTCATGGAGGTTAGAAACCATCAAAAACATAAAAATCTCAAATCATTTATAAGCCTCTTCACAAAGACGGACTCTGTGAATGAGAAACGGTGGTTACCTGAGCTTCTGCTCGTGTTACCAAATTAGGATGTGATGCTGAACTTTCTCCTCATGGAAAAGGAAACAGTCATAAGTTGTCTCCTAGCAGATGAGGTGGGAAATCTGGTCCACTGCTTAGCTCCTCTGGGGTCACAGGGCCACTTTGTTTCACTTAAATTGTTTCTTCACAGAATATTTTCAGGTAAAACACATCCTCAATTTTTGAAAGACAGTTATTTCCCATGGTGGTGTGTATAATGTGTTCTTTCTCTCTGTTATTGAGGGGTTCAGCCAACTTTCACTGAGTATGGACACACGACACCACAGTAGGCACTGAGGATGCAAAGATGAATAGAATGCAGCCCCTCGTCTCAATACTGACGGCCCATTGCAGGAACATGTTTACAATGTCATTATCAGGAGTTGACTATTTTTAAAGCCATTAAATCTGAGCTGCTGGGTTTCTAAATTCAGTTGTAGCCTTACTAAAAGCTTCACTGAATGTTCTTCCAAGTTCTGCTACATAAGTGAGATGAGTCTTGAATTCATTAACATCTGAAACCTTAGCCAGTCTTCAGTGAAGGTTATTCATGACATAAATTCACTTTGGGTCCTTTCTACTTTGTAAAAATCTAGGCTTCTTGGGTCCAAAGAAGTATTAGTTACCATATATGATTTTTAAATATTCAAATAGGTAAGGCAAAATTCTTCCAGTCAGTTTCCAGCTAGCTTGGTAAGAAATTGTATAACTACCGTTGAACTCTAAGCCTATGAAGATTTTTTTTTAGCTGAAGTATAGTTGATTTACAATGTTGTGTTAGCTTCAGCTGTACAGCACAGTGATAGCCCATGAAGGAATTTTATCTGCCTCGTCCATCAGTGTTTTGTGTATCCAGTCCCTAACAGCCCCAATGTATAATAGATCTTCCATAAACATACTGGATGAACTGGATGTACATTGATTGTGCCCTCAGGGACACTCAGAAGTAGACACAGGATCCACCCTAGCCATATCTAACCAATCAGACTTTAACTGTGACAGAGACCCCTCCCTGACATGCACTGCTCAGAAAACTGCTCTTCCCTGGTGTCCCCAGGCAAGTAGTTGAGAATGTTTGCTGATGGTTGAGAATTAAGTTTTCTGAACTATGGAGGGTCCACAAATGCTGGTATATCTTGTCCGCAGGTAGTCAAAGAAAAGCTGGTGTGCCACACCATCATTGGGACACAAAAGGGGAAGAGCCTGGTGATGACCGTGAACATCATCTGTGAGTTTGTGGCTCCATTCATCCAGCTCTCCACCAAACAGCTCATTTATCGACTGGAGAAGGTCAGTGAGGCTGTGCAGCAGAGGGCTGGGCATTCTCCAGCCAGGGGTCCACATGTTCATACTTTCATTTAGGAAGCTAAATCAATGGGAATCCTGTTAGACCCACACCCCACAAGTGTTTTTTTTCAACTTCAGAGGTCAGTACACATTCAACTGAAAATTCCTAATCTAAGCCTACATTCCTTTGAAAGGTGAATTGCCACGGAAATTCTATTTCCATCATTTCTGATGTATAAGACCAAAATGAAGGGATATTCCGTGCACTGAAAATGCATTTCAGTCCATCATTTACTCTACACAGGTAAAACTGACATCATAGTACAGAAATGGTTGGAGAATAATTTTTGATAATTACAGTAACCAGTTAGAATAGCTACCCATTTTTGATTGGTATGTACTGGGCATCGAGCCATGTTCATTACACACATTTCCCAGTTGTCCCTCACAACAATCTATGTGGGAAGGTCTGATATCTTTCCTGTGATATACAGGAAGAAACTGAGAGACAAATTAAGCTATTTTGTAGATTACCTAATACTGCTTGAAAATCACTGACTTAAACTATTTGATTCACATTCTTTAATTCATGTGCTTATACCTGTATAAGACTTCATGTGCCATTAAGGGTGAGCAGTAAGTAGGAGAGGCCCAGGACAAGGAAGAGATGGTATGATTGCTGCTCAGGGCAGGGGGCAGGCATGGTTGTGAGGAGAGGGAGATATCACAGCAGGACTCAGCCTACTCCTAGGGAGGTTTCCAGCAGCAAATTATTTACTATTCAAAACAGGTGTGTGTAGAACATCTCTAAGTCGAGGGCTGTGTTGGTGCTGAAAATCTGACATAGTCAAAGCTGAGACACTGGTTGAGGTTACAGACTATAAACAAACTATGAAAATTTAATTGTTTAAATGGCAGTTGTAAACAGTACTATGAAGAAAAGATACGAGGTGCAGTGAGAGCATGTGTCAGGAGATAGGACCTTATTTGTGCATGAGGTCACAGATGACTTCCTTGAGCAAACACCTCAAGTTGAAACTTGAAAAACAGCAGTCTGGCGAGAGAGGGGGAGAGAACTGTAAGGAACAGCACATGCAAAGGGCCTGAGTCAGGAAAGAGCTTGGTCAACATAAAAAGCTGGAAGTCTACCTGAGACAGAGATTATGCCAAGAATGACAATGAAGTCCACCTGGAGAAGTGGGCAGGGGCCAGATGTGTGTGGCATGACTGGGACGTGTGTTGTGAACTTTGGGTTTTGCTCCGGGTGACCACTGGAGGGCTTTGGGGAAGGGAGTGATATGGTCAGATGTATTCATTGAAACAGGCCGCTGAGTGGAATATGTATCCAGACCTACTGTGTGCCAGGCCCTGTGTTGGGTCATAGAAGTACAACAGTGAGTAGTCCCTCCCTGATGAACCTCACAGTCAACAGGGAAGACCAAGCCTTAAGGAAGATCCCACAGGTATGATCTGTGCTGTCATACGAAAGGTCTGGGTGTGGCAGTGTCTACCCAGGTCGTGAGGAAACCAACCGGGATTCCTTTTATTAAAGAGGCTTGAAGGAGAGTGTTCAGAATCATTTGTTCTAGTAGCATGTTCTGTAAGATTGTTCATATTAAATAAATACCTGTTGAATACCCACCATGAATAAGAGAGCTTATTGGCTAGTATGCACAATGAGATGTATTAACACAATTCAATTCAAGTCAACAAATAATGTGTCAGCACTTAGACACAAGCAAAAACTCTCACATTTCACAGACTGGTGGAGAATGAAGAAGTAGGATTGCGGTTTCAGTTACAGGATGCCAAACTGACTTGGTATTGAGAGATACCTGAAATAACAGGGAAGTTTGGCCTTGGAGTACAAAGTGAAGCATGGAAAAAGCTAATAGAGTTTTGCCAAGAGAATGCCCTGTTCAAAGCAAACACCATCTTCCAACAACACAAGAGATGATTCTACATGTGGACATCACAAGATGGTCAATACCAAAATCAGATTGATTATAGTCTTTGCAGCCGGAGATGGAAAAGCTCTATACAGTCAGCAAAAACAAGACTGGAAGCTGACTGTGGCTCAGATAATGAACTCCTTATTGCCAAATTCAGACTTAAATTGAAGAAAGTAGGGAAAACTACTAGACCATTCAGGTATGACCTAAATCAAATCTCTAATGATTGTATGGTGGAAGTGACAAATAGATTCAAGGGATTAGTTCTGACAGACAGAGTGCCTAAAGAACTGTGGGCGGAGGTTCATGACATTGTACAGGAGGCTGTGATTAAAACTATCCCCAAGAAAAAGAAATGCAAAAAGGCAAAATGATTGTCTGAGGAAGCCTTACAAATAGCTGAGAAAAGAAGCAAAAGGCAAAGGAGAAAAGGAATCATTCGCCCATTTGAATGCAAAGTTCCAAAGAATAGCAATGAGAGATAAGAAAGCATCCCTAAGTGATCAATGCAAAGAAATAGAGGAAAATGAAAGATTAGGAAAGACTAGAGATCTCTTCAAGAAAATTAGAGATACCAAGCAAGGGAACATTTCATGCAAAGATGGGCACAATAAAGGACAGAAATGCTACGACCTTACAGAAACAGAAGATATTAAGAAGAGGTGGCAAGAATACACAGACCTATACAAAAAAGGTCTTTATGACCCAGATAATCACGATGGTGTGATCACTCGCCTAGAGCCAGACATCCTGGAGTGCAAANAGAAGAGGTGGCAAGAATACACAGACCTATACAAAAAAGGTCTTTATGACCCAGATAATCATGATGGTGTGATCACTTGCCTAGAGCCAGACATCCTGGAGTGCAAAGTCAAGTGGGCCTTAGGAAGCATCACTATGAATAAAGCTAGTGGAGGTAGTAGAATTCTAGCTGAGCTATTTCAAATTCTAAAAGATGATGCTGTGAAAGTGCTGCACTCAAAATGCCAGCAAATTTGGAAAACTCAGCAGTGGCCACAGGACTGGAAAAGGTCAGTTTTCACTCCAATCCCAAAGAAAGGTAATGCCAAGGAATGTTCAAACTACTGCACAGTTGCACTTATCTTACACGCTAGCAAAGTAATGCTCAAAATTCTCCAAGCTAGGCTTCAACAGTGTGTGAATCTGGAACTGCCAGATGTTCAAGCTGGATTTAGAAAAGGCAGAAGAACCAGAGATTAAATTGCCAACATCTGTTGGATCATAGAAAAAGTAAGAGAGTTCCAGAAAAACATCTACTTCTGCTTTATTGACTATGCCAAAGCCTTTGACTGTGTGCATCACAATAAACTGTGGAAAATTCTTCAAGAGATGGGAATACCAGAACACTTTCCCTGCCTCCTGAGAAATCTATATGCAGGTCAAGAAGCAACAGTTAGAACTGGACATGGAACAACAGACTGGTTCCAAATTGGGAAAGGAGTACATCAAGGCTATGTATTGTCACCCTGCTTATTTAACTTATATGCAGAGTAGATCATGCAAAATGCCAGGCTGGATGAAGCGCAAGCTGGAATCAAGATTGCCCCCCAAAATATCAATAACCTCAGACATGCAGATGACATCACCCTTTTAGGACAGAAAGCAAAGAGGAACTAAAGAGCCTCTTGTTGAAAGTGAAAGAGGAGAGTGAAAAAGTTGGCTTAAAACTCAACATTCAGAAAACTTAAGATCATGGCATCTGGTCCCATCACTTTATGGCAAATAGATGGGGAAGAAATGGAAACAGTGAGCGACTTTATTTTCTTGGGCTCCAAAATCACCGCAGATGGTGACTGCAGCCATGAAATTAAAAGATGCTTGCTCCTTGGAAGGAAACCTATGACCAACCTAGAGAGTGTATTAAAAAGCAGGAACATTACCTTGCTGACAAAGGTCCATCTAGTCAAAGCTATGGTTTTTCCAATAGTCATGTATGAATGTTAGAGCTGGACCATAAAGAAAGCTGAGCGCTGAAGAATTGATGCTTTTGAACTGTAGTGTTGGAGAAGACTCTGGAGAGTCCCTTGGACTAAAGGGTGGTCAAACCAGTCAATCCTAAAAGAAATCAGTCCTGAATATTTATTGGAAGGACTGATGCTGAACTTTCAATACTTTGGCCACCTGATGTGAAGAATTGACTCATTATTGGAAAAGACCCTGATGCTGGGAAAGATTGAAGGCAGGAGGAGAGGGTGATGACAGAGGATGAGATGGTTTAATGGCATCATGGACTCGATGGACTTGAGTTTGGGCAAGGAACAGGAGATGGTTATGGCAGGAAAGCCTGGAGTGCTACAGTCCATGGGGTCGCAAAGAGTCGGTCCATGGGGTCGCAAAGAGTCGGACACGACTGAGCGACTGAGCTGAACTAAAACTGACTTGACAGTCTCCCTGAGACGCAAAGAAAATACTACAAGAATTCCTGCTGCAGCTATCAAGTTTTCATTGCTGTTTTAAATTCCTCCTGTTTTAAAGTAATCAGGAGGGTTGTTTACTGGTGACAGCTGCGCCAAATTTGGTGGCATCATATTTCCTCTAAATGTAGCCATTCAGAGAAAATTCAGTGACATTGCAGTGTATGCAGCTTAGTTTCTTATTAGATTATTTTTTCCAAAGCACATAAACATGTGTGGATAGTGTTCCTTTTCTTTTCTTTATTTTCTTAAGCCTTGTTTTTAGTTAATGCATATTCCTGTTTAAATGTCTTTTGTTTGGATTTATCACTGGAATAAAACAGTAAATATTTTGAATGTGACAGTAACTTGTTGAACTAAAAAATGAATTGAGTCATAAGGCCCTGTTTGTTTTTGCCTTTCTCTACTTCCTCCCAAATGTCACAAGTTTGCAATCTGCCCTACTACTGTATTTTTCATTGTTCATTTCCTGCTCACATTGAATCCATATCAGGGGCAATGAAGAAATGGGACTTCATTACTCAGGATGTGCAGAAGACCTGTTTGGTCTTGGTATTCAGGTTGAATTGCATAATGCCCAGTTATCCATTCTTGTCTCCTTGTTTTTGGCTCAAGGCAATGTATCTGATTTAGCACATTAGACTATAATGATACCAACCCTGCCTATGAGACGAATTTTTCTATAACTGTTTCCTCAGTTTTGATCTACTGTGTAACTGTTGTACCATTCATAAGCCACAGAGATGAAACCACATCTCTGTGGAATTGAAAAGGTCATTTGAAACTAGCAGTCAGTTTGCTTCATGAAGTCCAGCAGCAAATCCTGTCTGCTGATATTTGGCAAGACAAACAAGCCAGAAGGGGTCATTTTAAAATAGAGCAGGTTCTCCATGCATCGACTCTTTCTCATCACTGTCCTCCAAATGGCCTCTTGCCAAAACAACCGAGTGTGGCTTTTTCTCTTCGAAGCTACCTGCAGTGACACAGCAGGCCGGGGGGAAGGTCGAAGGTACTGCTCCATCCCTCCCCAACTTGTAATATGCAGTCTGCGAGTGCACAGTGAACCCAGGACCCATGTCACCACGTTAGAGGGAGAGAAACAGTGGCAGCTTCTCTTGGGAGGTTTGAACACTGAAGGAATTGTCGGGCATCCACAAAAGGCTAGTGGGGTGCAATTGAGGCAGAAGGCTCAAGCCAACTTTATGGACTGAACATTGTGTCCCCCCAAAATTCATATGTTGATGTCCGAATTCCTTATATAGTGTTGTAAATGGGCTTTGAGAGTATAAGATCATGGAGGTGGAGCCCTCATGAATGGAGTTAGTGCCCTTATAAGAAGAGACAAGGGAGATGATCTCTCTCTCAGCCATGGGAGGACACAGTGAGAAGACGGCCGTCTACAAACCGAGCAATAGCCTCACTCCAGACGCTGGATATGCTGGCACCTTGATCTTGGCCTGGCTAGCCTCCAGAACTATTAGACATCAATGGCTGCCGATTTAAACCACCCAGTCTGTGATATTCATTACAGCAGCCTGCACTGACTAAGACATCATGGACACTGGTCATCCTAGCTCCCTCAGAAAGCCCAGTAGAGGAAAGACTATGCTGGACAAAGAAGCAGAAACAGAGAAAAACATGGAATCAGGGGGATTTACCTTAAATTTGAACAAAGAGAAAAAGCAAATCAAAACATTGAGGCCTGGGAAAAATAAGCTGGAGTTGTTGGAGGAGACAAGGAGTGAGAGGGAGCTTGTTGTTGGAGGCCAGAGACTGAGGTTTCCGGTCCCCTCCTACTGATATTAAAGGACCCCCTTTCCAAGATGCACAAGGAATAATGTGGAGCCCAGAGTCAGAAAGAGAAAACTTCATTCTGAACAGAAACTTCCGGTTCAAGATCCATTTCTGATGCTTTCTCGAGTTGAAAAATGAAATTTGATCTACAAGAGTGAAAGGTGCTTCTAAATTACCTCTCCCAGTGTTATCAGAAAAATTTATAGAAAACAGTTATGAGCATTTCTGATATAGCAAGGTGAGTATATTTGCAAGTTGGGTGTTTTAAGCATTAAAAAAAAATATTCTGTAAGGAAAAAATGTTTTATTCATTATAGTGGTGCATGGATTCTTCCTTAAGATACCACTAACTTTTTTTTAAACTTTTGTTTTATGATGCTGTGGAAGCTTCAGTAGTAGTAATTCTGTTCAGAGGCATGGCTTATATAGGGTTTTTTTAACCAGGTAACACGGAAGTAAAACAATCTAGTCTGTAATTTCTGGCTTAACGTAGAATCATTTCTAGTGAGACAGATAGATACATACATACATACACAGACAATTCTATACCTGTATTTTCATCTATATCAATCCCTTGTTAATGTATGGTAGACCACTGAGACATGAATCTATGTAATATATAGATACATGTTACCTATATTTATATAGATGGGTGGATAGATGGAGATAATATAAATCCATACATCCATAGGTATAATCAGAGAGAAGGCTAAATCAGCTGTTAACAATGAATATCAGACCTTTGTTGCTAAAGGCTTACTGTGGTTTGTTTCCTCTGTTTTGTTTTTTTTTTTTTCAGAAACCTAACACTATCCTAGAACCTGAATACCAGCCCTTGGCCATAAAGAACATTTCCACACTGCCTGTGAATGTGTTGCTCTCAACAGGTGGACCCTTCTTTATCTGCGAGACTGATAAATCCCTACTGCCCTCAACTCCTGAGGTAACTAGACAGAGGATGTCCTAACTCCCAGCGGGAACCCATGTGTGTGATAAAGAAAGAGAATAGTATCAGTGCACTGCCAAATTTCAGTCCAGAAAAAAGTGTAAAGAATCTTGGAAACAGAGAGGAAAAATCTAAAATGAGTCAAATTTAGGTATCAGTTGGTAAGAAAGCTATTATTAATGATGTAAGAACTTCTCACTCTCTATTTTGATTCTTCCTTTCCTGTCTGTGATGATGAAGCTGATCTTTAGAAAACAGTGACTTCCCAGCAATGAGAGGAAGGATCTTAATGTCCCTCAAATTTGACCAAAACTCAAAGCCCAGGCCCTGAACCAGCCAGCCCATCTCCAGATACTGAGAAATGGGAACCAGGCCACAGGAGGAGGCTGTGAGCTCCCCTGGCCCACCGTCTGGGGCTGGACGCGGTGTTCCCTGAACAGTCCCACGAGATCATCCATCCTTGGCTGGATGTGCGGACACCAGAGGGAATGACTGGGCCCTGCAGCAGGTGGTGCTGCAGAGGGAAGAGGATTGAAGGAGAGAGCAGCCCCACACTCCATGGTGTTCAGTCTCTCAGGGGGACAGCTAATGGAGAAATGAGATGGAGGAGGCAGGAAAGGCAGGCAGGGTAGAGGGAGCCTGTGACTGAAGGATGTTTGCTGTGGAACATGAGTGGAGATGACTGAGGCGTGGAGACGTGCTCGGGGAGACGGGTGTTTGTGGGAGATGGGGGTGAGCCGCTGGATGAGAGGGCATTGCAGACAGTACTGCACCGCCGCCCTCCCCTGCCCTGCCTTCCTCACTGATTCTTGGGGGTCTCATTCAAGCATGACTGCTGGCAGTGGGGAGACAGCTAAGGTCTTTGAACAGAAAAATAAAAGGAGAAGCTGATTATAAGCAAGAGGCAGATGAAAACCTCCTGCGAGGGAATCTGTGCAAAGAGGAAAAACACAAACAGGGAGTTTTCTACAGTCTCAGAGAAATGACGGGCGATATAGCCTGTGTTTAAAAAGAGCTCAAGGACAAGATAACAAGTGTTCAAAGAGGAGACGAAAAGTGAACTGAAGAGCAGAGGAAAACAAATGGATGAGAAAATGAAAATCCAGGCATGAGCAGTTTTCTCCGCCTTCGGTCAGACCCCATCTCGTCCCTCCTGAAATCTTAATAAGATAAAAGTAGAAATGTTCAAAAGGAAAGCCACCCAGACCAGTAAAATGAAAGGCGAAGAGGGTGCGTGCAACCAATTAATGAGAGATTTAAACAAATTCTATAAGATAGAATGAGGAGGGGAGTGGGCAGACA
Source organism: Redunca redunca (assembly GCA_006410935.1). NCBI lineage: Eukaryota > Metazoa > Chordata > Mammalia > Artiodactyla > Bovidae > Redunca > Redunca redunca. Next base: position 180,703 of record SJYQ01001915.1, on the reverse strand, counting down.
GAAAGGCAAAGACGTAAAGCACAGGAAGTTCTCCAGTGAGGCAAGGCAGCGTTGAGTCCGTCAGCTCAGGTAGCCTGGGCTGAGAGGCACCAGCTGTGAACACAAGGGACCCTGTGTGCTCCAGCCAGCTGTCCTGACCAACTCCACTCAGAAGACGTGGGCAGCGGGCTTTCATCCCAAGACGTAAAGATAAATGCTCTTCCGCAGAGAAACTCATCAAAATGTTCTGGGAATTTAATGTGCCCTGTGTCAGTGTCGATACGTCAGAATAATCCCTGGTGTCTGAGTTGTGTGCAACGCCTGATCATCCGCTCTCTGACCTAAAAAGCTCTTCCATAGACCCATCCTGCTACCAGAATTGAGAAATGGTGGCCTCGGGACTGTTGGAATGCCAGAGTGGGTCAGAACGATTGTTTCTTGTAATAAATAGTGTAGTACAGTTCAACCTTTTATATTACTTGCACATGTAACTTTAATAAAAGCATACATATAATTTTAGAAATAACTGTTACAAATCAACAGGAAAAGTACCAACAACCCAGTGGAAAAACAGGCAAAAGAAATAAACAGAGTTCACAAAAAGAAAAAAACTCTTAAATATATGAAAGTATGTCCGACTTCACTCATGTTAGAAGAAATGCAAGTTAAAATGACTATGAAACACATTTTTTCCTATCAGACTGGTAAAGAGCAAACATTGGATGATGCTCTATGTTAGGGGGCATGTAGAAACAGGCACTGTGTTGGGGAGGTATACAGTGGAAGACAGTAGAGCTCTCACTGTCAACATTTTAAATGCCCATACCCTCTGACATCGTCATTCTACTCCTAGGATTTTATCCTATAGACGTAGGTATAATATATACAAGAATATTCATTGCAACATTGATTATAAGAACAAAAGACTGGGAGTCAGTATCTGTCAATAGGAAATTGCTTAGAAAATGATGGCAGAATTGTATGCTGGAATAAAATGCAGCTGTTGAAAAAGAGTGAGGCAGCTCGGTATGCACTGATAAGTGATCCCCCAGGGGAAAAAACAATGTGCAGAACAGGAGTGCATAGTATGCTATCATATATGTAAAAAATAAAGGAATATATGTGATTTTAATTCATGTAATAGCTTTATGTTCATACAGGGACAGATAAGACACTTGTGTAATCGCCTCAGGGGAGGGAAAGAATTCACTTGAGTAACAGGAGGGGAGATGAGTCCATAACATGGTTTTCATTGTCTTGTCTGTTCAAAACTAAAAACGAAATATTGTTTTAAGGTTAAAATAAAAAAATAAGGCCACACTTTGTCCTGGAACAAAATGATGTAGAATATTCAACAGATAGATATATCTTAGTGAAGTTACCAGTCTTACGATTGACCAAAGAATTCTATGGCTTCTAAAGAGAGGAGACCCACCAAGGGAAGATTTTAGACTTACCTTAGACTTTTCCACACTTTCTGATCAATTTTGTTGATCATAAAAGGATGATAGTCAGTTCAGTTCAGTCGCTCAGTCATGTCCAACTCTTTGCGACCCCATGGACTGCAGCATGCCAGACCTCCCTGTCCATCACCAACTCCCAGAGCTTACTCAGACTCATGTCTTTTGAGTTGATGATGCCATCCCACCATCTCACCCTTTGTCGTCCCCTTCTCCTCCCACATTCAATCTTTCCCAGCATCTGGGTCTTTTCAAATGAGTCAGTTCTTTGCATCAGGTGGCCAAAGTATTGGAGTTTCAGCTTCAGCATCAGTCCTTCCAATGAACATTCAGGACTGATTTTTAGGAATAACTGGTTTGATCTCCTTGCAATCCAAGGGGCTGTCAAGAATCTTCTCCAGCACCACAGTTCAAAAGCATCAATTCTTCGGGGCTCAGCTTTCTTTATAGTCCAACTCTCACATCCATACAAGACTACTGGAAAAACCATAGCTTTCACTAGACAGACCTTTGTCAGCAAAGTAATGTCCCTGCTTTTTAACATACTGTCTAGATCGGTCATAGCTTTTCTTCCAGGAGCAAGCGTCTTTTAATTTCATAGCTGCAGTCACCATCTGCATTAATTTTGGAGCCCAAGAAACTAAAGTCTGTCACTGTTTCCAATGTTTCCCCATCTATTTGCCATGAAGTGATGGGACCAGATGCCATGATCTTAGTTTTCTGAATGTTGAGCTTTAAGCCAACTTTTTCACTCTCCTCTTTCACTTTCAACAAGAGGCTCTTTAGTTCTTCTTCACTTTCTGCCATAAGGGTGGTGTCATCTGCATATCTGAGGTTATTGATATTTCTCCTGGCAATCTTGATTCCAGCTTGTGCTTCATCCAGCCTGGCATTTTGTATGATGTATTCTGCATAAAAGTTAAGTAAGCAGGGTGACAATACATAGTCTTGATGTACTCCTTTACCGATTTGGAACCAGTCTGTTGTTCCATGTCAAGTTCTAACTGTTGCTTCATGACCTGAATACAGATTTCTCAGGAGGCAGATAAAGTGGTCTGATATTCCCATCTCTTGAAGAATTTTCCACAATTTTTTGTGATCCACAGAGTCAAAGGCTTTGGCATAGTCAATAAAGCAGAAGTAGATGTTTTTCTAGAACTCTCTTAGTTTTTCTATGATACAACGAATGTTGGCAATTTGTTCCCTGGTTCCTCTGCCTTTTCTAAATCCATCTTGAACATCTGAAAGTTAATGGTTCACTTACTGTTGAAGCCTGGTGTGGAGAATTTTGAGCATTACTTTGCTAGTATCTACCAACCTAGACAGCAAGTTAAAAAACAGAGACATTACTTTGCCAACAAAGGTCTGTCTAGTCAAGGCTATGGTTTTTCCAGTGGTCATGTATGGATGTGAGAGTTGGACTGTGAAGAAAGCTGAGCACCGAAGAATTGATGCTTTTGAGCTGTGGTGTTGGAGAAGACTCTTGAGAGCCCCTTGGACTGCAAGGAGATCCAGCCAGTCCACTCTGAAGGAGATCAGTCCTGGGTGTTCTTTGGAAGGACTGATGCTAAAGCTGAAACTCCAATACTTTGGCCACCTCATGCAAAGAGTTGACTCATTGGAAAAGACTCTGATGCTGGGAGGGATTGGGGGCAGGAGGAGAAGGGGACGACAGAGGATGAGATGGCTGGATGGCATCACTGACTCGATGGACATGAGTTTGAGTGAACTCCGGGAGATGGTGATGGACAGGGAGGTCTGGCGTGCTGCGATTCACGGGGTCACAAAGAGTCAGACACGACTGAGCCACTGAACTGAACTGAACTGAACTTGCTAGTGTGTGAGGTGAGTGCAATTGTGTGGTAGTTTGAGCATTCTTTACCATTGCCTTTCTATGGGATTGGAATGAAAACTGACCCTTTCCCATCCTGTGGCTACTGACGAGTTTTCCAAATTTGCTCGCATATTGAGTGCAGCACTTTCACAGCGTTATCTTTTAGGATTTGAAATCACTCAACTGGAATTCCATCACCTCCACTAGCTTTGTTCATAGTGATGCTTCCTAAGGCCAACTTGACTTCACACTCTAGGATGTCTGGCTCTAGGTGAGTGATCACACCATCATAGTTATCTGAGTCATAAAGATCTTTTTTGTATAGTTCTTCTGTTTGTTCTTGCCATCTCTTCTTAATATCTTCTGCTTCTGTTAGGTCCATAGCATTTGTGTCTATTGAGCCCATCTGCATGAAGAGGGCTTCCCTTGTGGCTCAGCTGGTAAAGAATCTGCCTGCAATGTAGGAGACTTGGGTTCGATCCCTGGGTTGGGAAGATCCCCTGAAGAAGGGAAAGGCTACCCACTCCAATATTCTAGCCTGGAGAATTCCATGGACTGTATAGTCCATGGGGTCACATAGGTCTCCGGTAGCTGGCCATGATTGTACAGTGGTTAATACTCTGTGTTGTGGCCGCAGCAACCTTGGTTCAAATCTGAGTCCCGGCATTGTGGCAACAATGGTACGGCAAGGGGCCTCTCTTTTCAAATTCCTTTTGGGGCTTCCCTGGTGGCTCAGATGGTAAAGCATCTGCCTGCAATGCAGGAGACCCAGGTTCTATCCCTGAGTCAGGAAGATCCCCTGGAGAAGGAAATGGCAACCCACTCCAGTACTCTTGCCTGGAAAATTCCATGGATGGAGGAGCCTGGTAGGCTACAGTCCATGGGATTGCAAAGAGTCAGACATGACTGAGCAACTTCACTTTCTTTCTCACTTTGCATAAAATGTTCCCTTGCTTGGTATATAATTTTCTTGAAGAGATCTCTAGTCTTTCCCATTCTATTGTTTTCCTCTATTTCTTTGCATTTATCACTGAGGAAGGCTTTCTTTTCTCTCTTTGCTTTTCTTTGTAACTCTGCATTCAAATGGGTATATCTTTCCTTTTCTCCTAACCTTTAACTTTTCTTCTTTTCCCAGCTATTTGTAAGGCCTCCTCAGACAACTGTTTTGCCTTTTTGTATTTCTTTTTCTTGGGTATGGTCTTGATTCTTGCCTCCTGTACAATGTCACAAACCTCCGTCCATAGTTCTTCAGGCACTCTATCAGATCTAATCCTTTGAATCTATTTCTCACTTCCACTGTATAATCATAAGGGATTTGATTTAGGTCATACCTGAATGGTCTAGTGGCTTTCCCTACTTTCTTCAGTTTAAGTCTGAATTTGGCAATACGGAGTTCATGATTTGAGCTATAGTCAGCTCCCAGTCTTGTTTTTGCTGACTGTATTGAGTTTCTCCATCTTTGGCTGCAAAGAATATAATCAACCTGATTTTGGTATTGACTATCTGGTGATATCCATGTGTAGAGTCTTCTCTTGTGTTATTGGAAGAGGGTATTTGCTATAACAAGTGCATTCTCTTGGCAAAACTCTATTAGCCTTTGCCCTGCTTCATTCTGTACCCCAAGGCCAAATTTGCCTGTAACTCCAGGTATCTCTTGACTTCCTACTTTTGCATTCCAGTCCCCTGTAATGAAAAGGACATCTTTTTGGGGTGTTAGTTCTAGGTCTTGTAGGTCTTCATAGAACCATTCAACTTCAGCTTCTTTATCATTATTGGTTGGGGCATAGACTTGGAATATTGTGATATTAAATGGTTTGCCTTGGAAACGAATGGAGATCATTCTGTTGTTTCTGAGATTCCATCCAAGTACTGCATTTGGGACTCGGTTGACTATGAGGGCTACTCCATTTCTTCTAAGGGATTCTTGCCCACAGTAGTAGATATAGTGGTCTTCTGAGTTAAATTCACCCTTTCCAGTACATTTTAGTTCACTGATTCCTAAAATGTTGATGTTCACTGATATGTAATAACTGGCATTTATATACCGTACACTATGTGCCAGGCACTGCTGTGAACATATCACCAATGTATTAACTCATTTCATCCTCTTAGAAAAGAGTTAGGTACTATTACTGCTCCTGTTTTACGGATGGAGAAGCTAAAGGCTAGGAAAGGCAAGCAACTTCGCCCAAGTTCACAGAGTAACTAACTGGCATAGCCAGAATTTGAACCCAAGCAGTCTGGCTCCAGAGTCCATGATCTTACAATTAATATCTCTTATATAAGAATTTTTCATAATTTTAAAAGTGCACACATGATTTTTTAAAATAAATTAGTCTAATTCCATTTTTGTAAAATTTTACATATCCATTCATCATGTCTGGACTAATGTTTTACCAAATATGATCTCTGAGAGGTCATATCTGGTGAAATTTTAGATAAGTTTGTGGCTTCATTGTGCTTTTGTATTCAAACACTAAGCATTACAATGCCTAGTGCTGCAGGTGCCATGGTCTACAAGAATGGCTTCTAAATGGTGCCAAGCCACCTGTGCCGAGTGGCTGGCAAGGCTCTCAGAGGAGATTAGCCAACTGGGGAGTCCTTACCCTCTCTCTGACTCTTCAGTTGGGTAATTGGCTTTATCCACTGAAGCCATCTGATCATGCCAGTGAAGTACATGGTTAAATACCTGAACCTTAAAACTCAATGCACAGGAAAGTGCTCTGTAAACAGATTCGTTCCTGTGCTGTGTTCTTCCTGACTTCCTCAGAGCACTTTTTACAAAACCAGGAGGTGGCTTTCATGCTGATTAAATGTGAGGATTAAGGGATTCCTAAAAAAGCGAACTCAGGGCCAGGCTTTCTATGGGGAGGTGTTTCTGTGGCCTTGGTATCAAGGAACACATGGGGATTTGAATCAGAGAAGAGAACAAACACAATCTCCTGAACAAACTCTGTACAGCTCTGGACTGTCATTTTAAGTTGAATAGAAAACAGCAGAAAGTGAATAACACTGTGCAAAGTGTTAGAATTGCAAACGTTAGAAAAGAAATTAAATTACCTAATCTATCCCTTTCTGGGTCACCGTCTACAGAACCCCTCCCCCAGTCCTTTAGAAAGCCTTTTTAAAAATTTTCTTAAGCAAAGAACATTTCCCACTTATCTAGGAAGAGCGTTTTGCAATCTAATTTATTTTCAGTTTTTATATTATTTTCAGAATATTTTATATTAGCCATTCATTGCAGACTTTCCTTTCACAACTCCTCAATCCTTAGAACCTCACAACATTTATCAAAATATCTTCTTTCAAATCATTTTTCTCCAAATTTTTCTTGCTTTTATTTTCAACTATTGAAAAATATGTGTTTGCATAGAGATTAAGATAGAGATGGATACATATAGATATTGCTATCAGTATGTTTGTGTAAACTGTGGATGCATGGTTATGGTTAAAGTGTGTGTGTGTGTGTGTATTTACATATATGTGTGTATATGTGTTTCTTGCTAATGTGTGTGTCTATATGTATGTATATGTATGTGTGTGCACATCAGTCAGTTCAGTTCAGTGGCTCAGTCGTGTCTGACTCTTTGCGACCCCATGAATTGCAGCATGCCAGGCCTCCCTGTCCATCATCAACTCCCAGAGTTCACTCAAACTCATGTCCATCGAGTCGGTGATGCCATCCAGCCATCTCATCCTCTGTCATCCCCTTCTCCTCCTACCCCCAATGCCTCCCAGCATCAGGGTCTTTTCCAAAGAGTCAACTCTTCATGTGAGGTGGCCAAAGTACTGGAGTTTCAACTTCAGCCTCAGTCCTTTCAATGAACGCCCAGGACTGATCTCCTTTAGAATGGACTGGTTGGATCTCCTTGCAGTCCAAGGGGCTCTCAAGAGTCTTCTCCAACACCACAGCTCAAAAGCATCAATTCTTTGGCGCTCAGCTTTCTTCACAGTCCAACTTTCATATCCATACATGACCACTGGAAAAACCATAGCCCTGACTAGACCAATCTTTGTTGGCAAAGTAACGTCTCTGCTTTTCAATATGCTATCTAGGTTGGTCATAACTTTTCTTTCAATGAGTAAGTGTCTTTTAATTTCATGGCTGCAATCACTATCTGCAGTGATTTTGGAGCCCCCGAAAATAAAGTCTGACCCTGTTTCCGGTGTTTCCCCATCTATTTCCTATGAAGTGATGGGACCGGGTGCCATGATCTTAGTTTTCTGAATGTTGAGCTTTAAGCCAACTTTTTCACTCTCCTCTTTCACTTTCATCAAGAGGCTCTTGAGTTCCTCTTCACTTTCTGCCCTAAGGGTGATGCCATCTGCATATCTGAGGTTATTGATATTTCTCCCAGCAATCTTGATTCCAGCTTGTGCTTCCTCCAGCCCAGCGTTTCTCATGATGTACTCTGCATATAAGTTAAATAAGCAGTGTCACAATATACAGCCCTCATGTGTAAATAACTTTGGTTGCCCTATTTCATATATCAGGTTGGAAATGCATAGTGTAGAGGTTGTAACTCCCCATTATCTTTTTTTTTTTTTTTTGTAGCCTGTTAAACTGGAGGTCGGTGAAGTAAAAGACCTGCTGGTCAGATTTGACCCTTCCTACAAAAATGATCTGAACAACTGGGTGGCCGAAGAAGTTTTAGCCATCAAATATGTGGAGCACCCTCAAGTGGACATCCTGCACCTGCGTGGAGAAGTGAATTACCCCAACCTCACCTTTGAGACCATGGAGCTGGATTTTGGCTGTATCTTGAATGACACTGAGGTGATCCGCTACGTCACGATCACCAACTGCAGCCCCCTGGTTGTGAAGTTTCGCTGGTTCTTCCTGGTGGATGATGAGGAAAATCAGATAAGGTACCAACCAGCAGGGCAATCCTGCAGAGCTCTCCTGTGCTTTCAGTTTTTAAAATCTCCTTTGGACTTTGCACTGAGTTTCCTGTACTCTGAGTCCTGGTCTTCCATGAATATTTTCCTTTTTTAGCTTCTATTTATTTCCGGCTTTGCTGCATGCCAGCTTTCTCTAGTTGCAACAAGCAGGGGCTACTCTTCAGTGGCGACGCCTGGGTTTCTCACTGTGGTGGCTTCTCTGGTTGCAGAGCACAGGCTCCAGGGTGTGTTGTCCTTCCGTTGTTGCAGCTCCTGGGCTCTAGAGCACAGGCTTCAGTAGTTGTGGTTTATGAGCTTAGTTCTTCTACAGCACGTGGAATCTTCCCAAATCAGGATTGAACCAGTGTTGCCTGCACTGGCTGGCGGATTCCTAACTGCTGGACCACCATGGAAGAAGCCCTCAATAATACTTTCAGTTGGGATAAAGTTCCACAACTAATCACTGACAGAGGAACAAAGAGCCATGGTCCACCCTAGGTTTCACAGGAAACGCAGATAAAATATTCTTGAACGCCCCAATTGCCACTAGATGAACAAAGTGATATCCCTAAGCCTGCTCTAATTTTGAATCTAGTGGTTGGATCATTAGAGATTTATCACTAAAAATAGTCTTTGTCAAGTTTCCTTAATAAGCATTTCCAACTCAAAGCACAAACCAAGTAGGACAATACATGAAGCGTGTGCTCCCCTGAACTCTACCTTCTGCATGTTTCAGTGGGTTTTGTTCTGACCCATAAATGTACATGATATGTATAGACATATACTCATATACGTGGGAGTGTATGTGAGAGATGGCAAGCACTGAAAGGGAAAAGCTGTCTTCACAATATTTAGGTTTAAAAGTGTCTCTCCTTTTCACTTAGAAGCTAAATCCAACTTAATTTGAAAAACACCCCTTTACAGAAATGGAAACAGTCTATTTCATTCAGGCCTTTTAGTAACAGTTTCATCTGGGTCAAAAGCCACATTGGTGGCCAGGATAAATGGGCTTCTGCGTGTTTCCCTGTTGGGTGTTTGGACAGCTCAGTTTTCAGCACCTGAATATGAATAGCCATTCTTAACTGGGAATATCTCATGTTGTTTCTTGGCCAGTCGATGCTTGCTATACACAGTCCTCATCTTGTGTATGACAGCCGTCCTTTCCTTTAGCATACCTGTTTCCATGGTGACTATGGCTTGCTCTGGATGTCTTCCATAAACATCTGATGACAACCCAGTGTAGCACTGAGGCCAGTTCAGAGCCTGAGTGATGGAGCCTACTCATTTAGGTGTCAAAGACTGACTGTTCAGGTTTGGGATGAAATTTTGTAGATGGTGAACGTTTAAAATAATTATGGAAAAATCAGTCAACCTGACCTAATGAGTTTCGACTACCAGATTGTAGAAGTTATTCTGATGTAACACAGCTAAATGAATTTATTCCATCTGGGAGCAGGGGACATGCTTTATTTATTTTTTTGTTTTCGATAAGCCATTTCCATATTTAAAATGATGATATTTTGAAAATGTACTTGGCCAGTACTAGAGGTGATACACTTAATTTTTCATTGGCTTAAGCACTCATCTGACCTTTATTTCCCTTTCTTCTTTGTCTTCTAATATCTTGAGCCTCTTTCTTATATTTCATTTGTTCATTCAGAGAGTCTCTCAGAAACCATTTGATAAGTGACTCTTATACACTAAATACTTTGTGAGGCATCAGAGATACAGAAGTAAGACATGATCCCTGGACTGAGGCTGTTGGGGAAGCAGATGTATGAACCACGGTGGGCACGTGGTGGTGCCAGGCTCTATGAGAGGCCACGGGGATGAGTGCTCGCAGGAGTCAGAGAAGACTGCACCGCAAAGCACGGTTAAATGCTCTAGTCAGAGAACCCCGGAAACATTCTCAGTTACAGAAATAGCATGTGTAGAAGTTAGGATCCATAGATTCTGCCGCAAGTGACAGGAAAGCTGGCTCTATGTGAAAACGAAAAACAGAGTTCATTCACTGGTTGCCACAGCTCAGAATTCCAAGTTCATTTTGGCTTCTGGCCGGGCTCAAAGGAAAGACTCAAAGAATGTCCCTGGTGCCAGGCTCCCTGTCTCAGCTCTGATCTCCTTCATGTGTTAGCCATGTTCTCAGAGCTGCCAGCACTCCTGGGGCCATGTCTGTGCGATTCTGAGCCTCTGGAAAGGAAGATGAATCCAGGAGATTCACTCGGATGGGACCATCTTAAATCACCTCTCCTGTCCCCTCCCCTCACCAGTCCCTGTCGGGAGAGGGTGAAGCACTTGATTAGTGTTGACCTGATTGTGTGCCTCATGCCAAGGGCTGCACTGGTGACTCAGAACCACGTGGACTGAAAGGGTAGGAGTGGGGCACATCTCCAGACAAAAGCTGCAATCTGGGGGGAGGAATGCGGGAAAAGCAGATGGTACACACTTGTCAGTGTCCACAGGGGCCACAGCACAGACTTCATTGGTACGGGGCAGTCAGGGAGAGGAGTCTGGGGGGGTAGACTGGCGAAAGCACGTGAGAGGCCTGGGATTCCATGATAAGGACCTTAGACTGTTTCTTGGGGGCACTGATGAGATTTGTAATCAGGAGAGTGATAGAGACAGGTTTTCTTGGAAAAATAACCCTTAGCAGCATTCAGCACAGTTGTCTAACTCTTCCTTCCTGAAACATAATTCCTTTCATGTCTTGAATAGCACCATACTCTCCTGCTTTTCCTCTTGCGCCCTCGACTGACTACCGCAGCTCTTGGCCAGCAACAGCTGGAGTTGTGGGGGCACAGGGCTCCCTCCTCAGCCTTCTGCTCCTCCTAGAGTCGCCCCACCCACAGCCTCACTTAGCTCCTGTGGCAGAGGCTTCCGAATGTGTATCTCCTCCTAGAACCCTCAGAGCTGCAAGTTTGCCTTCTTGATGTCTCCCTCGGCTGTTTCACAGGTGACTCATGTCCAGTGTACCCCACTCCAAACTCAGGCTCCACCCCCTCCCTACTTCTCCTCCAGGCCCCCTGTTCCAGTAAATGACCCCACTGTCCTCCTGGGAGGCATCCAGATTTCTTCCTCATTCTTATCCCATGTACCCCATCAAATCCATCACCAAATTCTACCTACTCCACCGTCTAAAAACCTCTCATTCCCATTTCCATGGTTGTTACACTAATTGAAGGTACCTTTGCCTCTTGCCTGGACCATTGTGACAGCCTCTGACCGGGCTCTCTGTCTCCACTCCTGTGCCACAGTCCATCACCCCCTCCGCAGCCAGTGATGAGCATGTCACTGCCATGGTTTTCAGCCTTTAAGGAAACCCATGCTTTTTGAGATTAAATACAAATACTCACTGTATTCTTCAAGGCTCAACATGCACCACCCCTGCATCCCTCTCCAAGTTTTCCTCACTTTGCTGTCCTCTACCACTTTGACATCTTTCTGTTTGCTCACATGCCAGCCTCTTTCCTGCCCAGTTCTGTTGTTGCCTCACGCTTTCTCTCTGCTGGAAGCTCTGCCTGCTCACCTAGCTAGCCCTGCTGCCTTGTCAAGTCTCAGCTTAAACTTCCTTCCCTGAGAAGCCTTCTCTAAGACCCTTCCCTCCTGGAGGTCCCCTGTCATAGGCACCGGTAGCCCATCTCCTCCGTGACTCATCACACTTGAACTCTGGCTAAGGTTCAACTCCCCTGCTGGCTCTTAATCCCTTGTGAGACCAGGGAGCACATCTGACCTGTGGCCTCTTTATCCCTGGGCTCAGCATAGTCCATAGCACAGAGTGAGTCCTCAAAGAATATTTTGTAATTAATCAACTTCTCTCCCTGCCCCTGGTGTTTGCAGTGAGAGGAGAGTCATTTCATAACTGGTTTAACATTCTTTTCTGTCAGCTTCCTGGCACCTGCCAAATGGAGGTTCAAGGCATAAATGTCACCTTGCATAGAAAAAAAATGCCACTTGCTGTCCAGACAGACTGTGTCTATACAGCCCGTCAGGAAAACATGAACCACTCATTGACTAAAGGTCACTTTTATCAGATATACCAACACAAACCTTTCATTTCCAATCAGAATTCCTCTAACCCTCACAACTAATAAAAGAAACAAAAGCGTAAAAGAGGATTTTCTTTTTCATTAGACAGGATATGAGGAGACCGCGACACTGTCAATATTCCTGCCTGTCACAGCACACATATATCACACCCAAGGGAGTGTGTGTGTGTGCACGTGTGTGTGTGCACATGTGTGCAGGCATGTGTCTGTGCATTTGGGAGTTTGTGTATATGTGTGAGATTTTGTAGGCAATTCTGACTCAGACATTCAAAGCATCTCTCTTATTTGAGCATAATTTTTATTCCAAAAATTTTTCCATCTCATGTCACACATAACAACAAAGAAGTGAAGTGGGTAAGTGCATTTGGTAAGCACTCTGTAAGCCTGCCATTGTCTGAAACCCACTCATCTGTGTGAGTCCCTGTGCATGACAGGGTTCTAGGCTGACTCTGGTAGATGACAGTCCAGTTGCTCACCTGTAGTGAGGAAGCTGGGGTGACATCAGGGCTGAGCACGGCTGCCGGCCTGACCAGCGCTGTAGGAATGTACCCTTTCTTTGGCCCAACTGCTCAGCTGGATAAGAACATGATGTTTCATGGCATCCGTGTAGAAGGAGAGCAAAGGAACACCCACACGCAAACCAGGCTTTGCTCTGAAGAGACCAGAGAGAGCCAAGCAGATGCTGGCTCAGCTGGCATCCGTGCCCAGACTAGGAGCTGCAGGCTGACGCGATGTTAGAACTTTGAGCATGTGGGCCACATGGTCCCCAAGGACAACTTTGCCTTTTCATTTCCAGATCAGATTATAAATAAATCAAATACAAGAGCCTAAGGGAGCCCAGCCTGGCAGCAAAAGAACATGTATTGTTCTCACACTGATTTTTCCGTGGTGAGCGTCATTTATCCAATATTGTGATTGTAAAAGGAGAGTGGAAAGGCTGGAAGCTCGATAGAAGGATGCTCATTGCCTGGAGGCTCCTGTCTGTTTCTTCATCAACCCTCACTCTGTCTTGCCTTGGAAGTGGAACTTTTTAAAGACACGGAGTCAATGGTAGCTGAGGTCCTGGGCTGTGGAACTGGACATGGCTGGTTATGTCCTCCTAGGTCTGTCCTCCTAAATATGTGACCCTGTGCCCTGGTTTACTTACCTGTAAAAGGGGGTAATGCAGAAACTGAAAGAGTTGTTGTGAGCACTAAATGTTTATGAAGTGCATGTGTCTCCAAGATGACACTTGAAAGAAAAATCTGCAGTTGGTGGCTGTTTTCAGGTCTCAAAATGTTCCTTCGTCTCTGTTCCTTCCTACCAAGGGCTGCTACGCGAAGCCCTCCCCAGGACCCTAGGTGTCAGAACCACAGGATCTTTAGACACTGAGATAATGGACTCAGACCCCTTTTCCTCCTAAAGGGTAGAAACTCCCTTCCCCGGACCAGGCCACATTCACCAAGGCTGAAGCCGAGCCTCCACAGGCCACAGGCTGAGTGTGGGCAGGATGGCCAGGCCCAGCATGCCTCCCTGTCCTCCCCACCACTCCTCTCCACAGCCAGGCAAGCCCAAACTCACGGTCAAGGACAGGCCCTTGCTCTGCCCAAGGGCCCAATCAAGAAAACAAAAGTGTTTAGGGGAAAATAAAACGAGGCTTTATTTTTCTTTCAAAACAAAAATCATTTTATTGAGTCCCCTGGGGCAGGCACTGGGTATCCTTGCGCCCCAGCCTTCCAGGGCTGCTCAGTATGCTGAGAGCCTGGCCTCTGCCGCAGCCTCCCACTCAGCCACCTGCCCCACCTGACTTGGTGGATGGCTGAGGGTCTCTGAGCCTCGGCTTCCTCATCTGAAACAAGGGCGATTGTAATGGCACCTCCCACATATGGACATGGTGAGGCTTGACTCCACCCCTACTCAGAGTGTAGATCTTCGTCCATCACATAATAAATGATCGGGAAGTGTCAGGTGTTATGGTCATTCCTTTATTGAGGAAATAGTGGATTGGCACCCCAGTGCAAACACAGGACCTATTTGAGAAGCAGGGTCCCAGAGTTGGCTTGGAGATACCTTCTCCTGAAATTAGTCTGAAGCTACAGAGCCTGAGGGCCACAGGTTATCTCTTGCTGGCCTGAGCATTTATCCCTTTCATAAGCAACCCTCTCTCTTCCCCCGAGGCCCTGAACCTCTCAGAATCCTTTAAACTTCTGCAGTCATGGTTTCTTCTTTACCGCCTTCCAGGGAAGTTTGCACAAGAAATTATGGAGCCTGAGGGCTAGAGGGCAAGCAGCTCTGTTGAGGGAGCAAGAAGGTCAGAAGAGGGAACAGAAGTGGCCGCAGATGGCTATAGGCAAAGTGCCAAGTCAAGCTCTCATGCTCCTCCCACCCCCCCTTTTTGCCCTAATTCTCCCCCTGCTTGTACTTGAGCCAGAATGATTATTTTACAGCCCAAAGAATGAACCCAGGGCCAACAGAGACTAACCCTTCACCTGTATCAGTCTGCTGCTGTAACAAAGCACCATAAGCTGAGGCTGGCAGGAAGGAGACAGCACGCCTGAAGGGTTAGTCTAGATGAGGTTAAGAAAGAGCGCGGAGGCCTGAAGGGACTGGGGGCGAGACTCCTAACCAGAATCCGTGGCCTCCCTCACCAGTTCAAGATGTCCTGTGACCTGTCCTTCTGAGTCATGTATGGCTGAGGGTTGAGGGGCAGTTGACCTAAGAATATCCCCTGAGCAGTGGGTCAGAGTACTGGGGGTTAGAACTTCAACATAGTATTTCAAGGGGGACCTTGAATTTAGCTCATAACAGTCTTTAATTAAAAAAATTTAAATCAGCAAATGTATGAGTAAACATTCGAAGAGTGAAAAGGCCATGATATCAGAAGCCCGTGAGCCAGGGAAATGTTAACAGTATGCCTGGAAGGTTCTGCCCGGCCAGTCAAGTCATGCTAAGAAATTTGCTTTTTTTTTTTTTCAAAATGTAGTGAAAGGCTATAGAAGGGTTTAAAGTAAGAGTGTGACATGGGCTGCTGTGAACCGGAAACAGCAGTCCTTAGACAAAATGTAACTGCAAGAGGTCATTATCAGCAGGCCCATTAATGGAGGGACAGACTCATTAAAGACACTTTTATGGGTACACTTAAGAAAGAAGGAAAATTATCTGATACAATGTCTAAGATTCAAGAAAGGTTTCTGAACTAAGAAAATGGTACATTATGGGGAAACTTAAACTCCATTAACTACATAAAATGATAATAGTAACGTAAACTCTGGGGGATAAATATTATATCAAAATATAGGACTGAAATACCGTTCACTATGAAAGAGGAGAAATCAAAGATTTTAGGTCTTTGAATTGTTCCAGAAGAGGGAAAAAGTAAAGGGGACAATTACAGTCAATCCAAAGATAAATTTAAAAATTAGGGGAAGGGGTGACATGGAGGAGATACAGAGAAAATTTTTTAAAATTACAAAGTAAAATGATAAAATAAATCCAAATGTGTCGGTAATTGAAATCAGTGTAAATTAAACTAGCTAAGAAAATGGCTGTGCTTCTGGACTTTACTCGCAATTATTTTAAAAAGAGATATCTGAAAAATAAGGACATGGTAACGTAAAAGGATGGGAAAAGATAAAACAGGCATATCTTGAGGGGGAGTTCTGACAAACCTATGACATGTCAGTTAAAATATACTTAATTTTGTATTATCATTTTTAAATTTTCATTGGTGAATAGTTGGTTTACAATGTTGTTTCTGTTGCACAGCAAAGTGAATCAGTTATACACATACATATATCCACTCTTGAACATTTTAGATTCTTTTCCCATATAGGTCATTACAGAGTATTGAGTAGAGTTCCCTGTGCTATAAAATAGGTCCTTATTAGTTATCTCTTTTCTAATGGCAACCCACTCCAGTGTTCTTGGCTGGAGAATCCCAGGGACAGGGGAGCCTGGTGGGCTGCCGTCTATGGGGTCACACAGAGTTGGACACGACTGAAGTGACTTAGCAGCAGCAGCAGCAGTGTGTATATGCCAATCCCAATATCCCAGTGTATCCCTCCCCTCCTCCCCGCTTCCCCCCACTCCCGCTCTGGCAACTGTAAAAATAGACTTTAAAACAAACAACAAAAAAAAGCATTGCTAGAGATCAAGAAATTTACCAGGTCATTTTTTAAAAGTTCAGTTCACCAGAAAGATATAATAAATCTAAACTCCACATGTCTCAAAACATAACTTCAAAATACTTAAAGCAGATACTCAGAGGACCACAGGTAGAAGTAGACAAATCCACTGTCTTTAATAACACCCTCTCAAGCAGACAGAAAATCAGCAAGACTATATAGTTTGCATTGCCCCATGGAATAGCCACCAAGACTCATGTAGCTATTTAAATTAAAATTTTTTTAATTAAAAATTTAGCTCCTTAGTCACGCTCGCCACATTTTAAGTGCTGATAACCACATGTGGGTTAGTGGTTATTGTATTTAATACTATAGATATAGAACATTTCATCACTGCAGAAAGTTTTGTTAGACAACTCTGCTACAGACAACTTGAACACAACTAACAGGCTCAATATAATTGATATATGTTGAACATCCCACTAAGAAAAAACTCGTCCAGCCCTATGGAACATTTATAAAAAATTACCATATTGAAGAAGGCTGAGTGCCGAAGAATTGATGCTTTTGAACTGTGGTGTTGGAGAAGACTCTTGAGAGTCCCTTGGATTGCAAGGAGATCCAACCAGTCCATTCTGAAGGAGATCAACCCTGGGATTTCTTTGGAAGGAATGATGCTGAAGCTGAAACTCCAATACTTTGGCCACCTCATGCGAAGAGTTGACTCATTGGAAAAGACTCTGATGCTGGGAGGGATTGGGGGCAGGAGGAGAAGGGGACGACAGAGGATGAGATGGCTGGATGGCATCACGGACCTGATGCACGTGAGTCTGAGTGAACTCCGGGAGATGGTGATGGACAGGGAGGTCTGGCGTGCTGCGATTCATGGGGTCGCAAAGAGTCGGACACGACTGAGCAACTGAACTGAACTGAACTGAGGGCTTAAACCAATATGTTAGAAATCGATAACAAATAGATATTTAAAAACAAATAAACAAGTACATAGGCTTAGACATTTTAAAATACACTTCTGAATAATCTGGGGTGAAAAAAATCACAATGAAATTTAGTATATACTTAGATTGAGTGACGGGCTTCCCTGGCAGCTCAGCATAAAGAATCCACCTGCATTGCAGAAGATACGGGTTTGATCCCTGGGTTGGGAAGAGCCTCTGGAGAAGGAAATCACAACCCACTCCAGTATTCTTGCCAGAAAACCCCATGGTCAGAGATGCCTAGTGGGCTATAATTCATGGGGTCACAAAGAGTCAGATACAATTTAGTAAATAAACAAGAACAACAGATTGAATGAGATTGGAAAAAAAATAGTGGTAATAAAAGCTAAAGTGTAGTTAAAAATTTTTTTATTGGATTATAGTTGATTTACAATGTTCTGTGAGTTTCAGATGATTCAGTTCTGTATATACATATATTCATTCTTTTTCATCCTCTCACAGAATTTGAGTAGAATTTTTTATGGCTACACAGTAGCTCATTGTTGGTTATCTATCTTTTATATAGTAGTGGTTGTTGGTGGTTTAGTCCCTGAGTCGTGTCCAACTTTTGTGATGCCATGGACTATAGACTGCCAGGCTCCTCTGTCCATGGGATTTTCCAGGCAAGAATACTAGAGTGGGTTGCCATTTCCTTCTCCATTATATAGTAGTATAAGTATGTTAATCCCAAACTTCTGACTTGTCCCCCCACCTCCCCATGCTCCCCCTCTGGTTTTCAATATCTGTAAGTCTTGTTTGTTTTATAAGTAAGTTTATTAGTATCATTTAAAAAATTAGATTCCACATATAAGCAATATCATATGGTATTTATCTTTTGCTGTCTTTAGTGTGATCATCTCTAGGTGCATCCATTTTGCTACAAATGGCATTTGTTCTTTTATGACTGAGTAAATATCCCATTGTATGTATGTAGCACATCTTTGTCCGCTCCTCTGCTGATGGACATGTAGGTAACTTCCATGTCTCAGCTACTGTAAACAGTGCTGCAGTGAGCACTGGGGTGCATGTGTCTTTTCAAAGTATGGTTTTATTCAGATATATATGCCTGGGAGTGAGACTGTTAAATCGTATGGTAGTTCTCCATACTGTTCTCTATAGTGGTTGTACCAGGTTCCAATTCCCACAAACAGTGTAGGAGGGTTGCTTTTTCACCACACCCTCTTCAGCACTTACTGTTTGTAGATTTTTTTGATGATGGACATTTTGACTCATGTAAGGTTATACCTCATAGTTTTGATTTGCATTTCTAGTGATAATTAGTGATATTGAACATTTTTTCATATGCTTTTTGGCCATCTGTATATCTTCTTTGGAGAAATGTCTATTTAGATCTCCTCCCCATTTTTTGATTAGGTTGTTTGTTTTTTTGACGTAGAACTGCATGAGCTGTTTGTGTATTTTGGCGATTAATCCCTTGTCAGTCAGTCACTTTGTTTGTAGACATTTTCACCTATTCTGTGGGGATAGGCCAGGCATGCTGCTCAGCATTTTTGAATACACAGGACAGCCCCCAGCAACAAAGAATTATCTATTCAAAATACTGATAGTGCTTCCATTGACAAACTCTGCTTTAGATGCTTATGTTACAAAAGAAGGGAGGCTGAAAATTAAGTTGAACATTTACACCTTTAGAAGTTGGGTAAATAGATAATAAATAAAGTCAAAGAGAATAGACAGAAGGAAACACTAAATGTATGACCAGAAGCTAATGAGAGAGAAAATTAAATAAAATACAAAGATCAACAAAGCCAGGAGTTGGCTATTTGAAGAGACTATCAATAAAATTGATAGATTCAAGCAAGACTAACCAAAAAAAAAAAAAGACACAACTATTGCTAGGAATACACAAGTGACATAACTACAATTGTAGCAGGTATTAAAAAGCTGAAATTTTCATGAGTAATTTTATGGAAAATTTTGAAAAATTGGATAAAATGGATAAATTCCTAGAAAAATACAACTTTTGAAAACTAACTTTAAAAAAAGAAATCCACCATTTCACGCCAGTCAGAATGGCTGTGATCCAAAGTCTACAAGCAATAAATGCTGGAGAGGGTGTGGAGAAAAGGGAACCCTCTTATACTGTTGGTGGGAATGCAAACCAGTACAGCCACTATGGAGAACAGTGTGGAGATTCCTTAAAAAACTGCAAATAGAACTGCCATATGACCCATCAATCCCACTGCTGGGTATACACACCGAGGAAACCAGAACTGAAAGAGACACGTGTACCCCAATGTCCATTGCAGCACTGTTTATAATAGCCAGGACATGGAAGCAACCTAGATGTCCATCAGCAGATGAATGGATAAGAAAGCTGTGGTACATATACACAATGGATATTACTCAGCCATTAAAAAGAATACATTTGAATCAGTTCTAATGAGGTGGATGAAACTGGAGCCTATTATACAGAGTGAAGTAAGCCAGAAAGAAAAACACCAAGATACTAATGCATATATATGGAATTTAGAAAGATGGTAATGATAACCCTGTATGTGAGACAGCAAAAGAGACACAGATGTTTAGAACAGTCTTTTGGACTCTGTGGGAGAGGGAGAGTGGGATCATTTGGGAGAATGGCATTGAAACATGTATAATATCATATATGAAACAAATCGCCAGTCCAGGTTCGATGCAGGATACTGGATGCTTGGGGCTGGTGCACTAAGATGACCCAGAGGGATGGTATAGGGAGGGAGGTTCAGGATGGGGAAATGCGTGTATACCTGTGGTGGATTCATGTTGATGTATGGCAAAACCAATACAATATTGTAAAGTAATTAACCTCCAGTTAAAATAAATAAATTTACATTTAAAAAAAAGAAATCCAAATGGTCTTTTAATCATTGAAGAAATTTAATAGTTTCAAGTTTTTTCTATAATAAAACACTAGTCCTTATAGACAAAAGCAAGTTTTTCTAAGCATTCAAGGAACAAAAATTCCAAACTTACACAAATTATTTTCTATATTACTTATTTTTTATTGAAGTACAGTTGATGTATAATATTATATAAATTACAGGTTTATAATATAGTGATTCACAATTTTAAAGGTTATACTCCACTAATAGTTATTTAAAATATTAGCTATGTTTTCCATGTTATACAGTATGTCCTTGTAGTTTATTTTATACATAATAGTTTCTAACTTTTACTTCTCTACCCCATATTGCCCATTCCATCTTCCCTCTCCCCACTCGTAACCACTATTTTGTTCTCCATATCTGTGACTCTGTTTCTTTTTTGTTATATTCACTAGTTTGTTGTATTTTTTAGATTCCTCAAATATGATATCATATAGTATTTGTCTTTCTCTGTGTGACTTATTTCAGTTAGCATAATGTTGTTTTCCATCCATGTTGTTGGAAATGGCAAAATTTCCTTCTTTATGGCTGAGAAGTATTCCATTTTATATATACATATATACACACACACACACACACATATACACACACACACACACACACACACACATATGTGTATATACACACCACATCTTTATCCCTTCATTTGTTGATCGACACTTAGGTTGCTTCTGTATCTTGGCAATTGTAAATAATGATGCTATGAACACTGAGGTACATGCATCTTTTCAAATTCATGTTTTTGGTTTTTTTCCAATATATACCTAGGAATGGAATTGGCAGGTCATACTATAGTTCTATTTTTAGTTTCTTGAGAACCCTCCATACTGTTTTTTACAGTGACTGCATCAACTTGTGTTTGCATCAGCAGTATTTGAGGATTCCCTTTTCTTCACGTCCTTTCCAGCATTTGTTATTTGTGTTCCTTTTTATAACTCTTCTGATAGGTGTGCAGTGATAGCTCATTATAGTTTCAAAAATTTGCATTTCTCTGATAATTAATGATGTTGAACATCTCTTCGTGTGCCTGTTGGACATCTGCATGTCTTCTTTGGAAAAATGTCTATTCAGGTAGTCTGCCCATTTTTAAATCAAATTGTTTGTTTTTCTGATGTTGAGCTGTATGAGCTGTTTATATATTTTGGGTATTAACCCCTTATTGGCGATATCATTTGCAAGTATTTTTCTTCCATTTAGAACGTCTTTTCATTTTGTTGATGGCTTCCTTTGTTTACGCAACTCACAAACTTACATAACTCTTGAGAAATAAAAGAGAAAATATTACTTGTCATTTTTTGAAACTAAAGTAGCCAAAACCAATTAAGCCAGATCAGAGACATAAATATTTCATGTCATTATCACTCATTAATTTAAAAATGTGAATGCAAAACATCCACCAAAATGTTAGCAAACTGAGTCCAGCAAAGGATAAAAAGATGGGATATCATGACCCATTTGGGCTTATTCCAGGAATCCAAGGTTGATTCAAGATATGAAAAATCTAAACATTCATCACTTTGCTATTTTAAAGAAATATGGTCCTTTTGATAGATTAAAGAAAAACCATTTAATAAAGCTAAACAACTGTTCATGGGAAAATTCCTCAACTCAATCAAGGAGAACTTCAAAAACAATAATATGTTAAAATTATTTCCTTTAATATCACAAACAACACAAAGTTGTATTTCTATTCAGTAATTTACTAAAGAGCCTGGCCAGTGCAAGAAGATACAAAAATAAATAAAAGGGGCTAGATTTGGAAAGAAAGAAATGAAACTGCCATGTTGTGATTACTTACATAAAAAACTCAAAATAACCCATAGCAGATTATTAGGAAAAGAATTTAGTGAGGATGATGGATGGGTATGAGTTATAAAAGCCAAATGCATTTCTGTGTACCAGAAGCAAATTAAAAAGAGAATGTAAATTTTTAAATGCAGGAATAAACTTAACAAAAATTGCAAATATCTCTATGTATAAAATAATTTTATTAAAACTCATTTTAAAAGATGTAAATACAAGGTGAGACATGTTATGATCTTTGCTTTAAAAGACTCAATTTGTTAAAGATGTTATATTTCACCCCAAAATTATAGTTTCAATGCACTTATAATCAAAATCCCAACAGGTTGATTCTAGAATATTAATATATATGCAAGAGCAAAGGGACAAGACTAGTCAAGTCCCTCCAAAGTGGGAGGTCTTTCTCTATTGGATAACACATTAGTATGAAAATATAGTGATGTTAATAGTGTGGTATTGGTGCACAGATAGGCAAATGGACTAAAGGACAGAATAGAGTCCAGAAACAGACCCATACATGTATGGAAACATAACTAAGTTGAAATCATAAAACAAAGGAGAAGGAATGGTATATTCAGTGAATGATCTAGGGACAATCCACTATCTATGGAGGAAAAATAGCCTAAATGCATCCCTAAACTCACACTATACAAAAAATTAATTCCATGTGGGTTAAAGATATAAAAGTCTGAACTTTAAATATGAAAAAAATGTGGGATGATGCCTTGATGATCTCTGAATAAAAGGGAATTTCTTAAACAAGATAATAAAAAGCACAGAACTTTAAAGAAACTTTTCATGGTTTCTGCCTTAAATTTGAGAACTTTTATTCCTTTTTACACCATGGAAAAGAATGAAAGACAAGTTACAAACTGAAAAAGGTTTCAGCATACACATTATCTTCAAATTATTAGAGTACATAATACAAAAACATGCCTTTGAAGGAAAAAACATATAATTCAATTTTAAAAGGGAGGAAATGAGCAGTTATTTCACAGAAGAGATCTGAATGGCCAGTAAGCATATCAAAAGATGTTCCATCTTATTAGTAATCTTTAAAATGGAAATTAAAACAACAGCTGGGCACCACTGCACACCCACCATATTAAATGCAGTACGACCATACTGAATGTTGTTGAGGGTGTGGAGCTTAGAAGCACATGCGTTGATAATAGGCGTGTAAACCAACACAATTACTTTGGAAAGCAACACGTCACTCACTGATCATTGATCCTGAACATTCCCAAGGCTACGCCTATCTGATTTTGTACCACCTTTCTTTGGTTCTGCTCTGTCCTCAGCCCAGTTGGTTCAGTACGTGCCATCAGTTTTTCCTCAAAAGTGTTTCCTGGATCGGTCCTTCCTTTTAGCTCCCAGCCACCCTCTTACTCAGGCATCCCTCC
This sequence comes from Redunca redunca, assembly GCA_006410935.1. Classification (NCBI taxonomy): domain Eukaryota; kingdom Metazoa; phylum Chordata; class Mammalia; order Artiodactyla; family Bovidae; genus Redunca; species Redunca redunca. Next base: position 157,311 of record SJYQ01001915.1, on the reverse strand, counting down.
TTCCAGGTTCCCACCACACTGCTAGACAGCTTGCTTCCCTCTAGCCCACACCACATATTGCTTTTCTTCGGGCTACCGCTTTCATCATCTAATTTCCTTCTCCTGACATCTGTTGCTTTTCAAGGCCAGACTTTCCATCTGTGCTTCTCTCCATCAATAATCTCTCTCTTACCAGAGAGAGAGATTTTTGGCCTCTAGCTTTCTGCCCTCAGCACAAGTGCTCCACAGCTTGGAAAGCCCTCCTCTTAATCCTCTTGTGTCAACCACCATCTCTGTATGAGGAGCCAGAGGAAAACAGTACACTAGTCACACCTTTCACTCCCTGGGTCGATTTAAGCTGGCTCTTGGCCCCTCGCTTAACTGAAACTGCCTCTCTAGGTCAGTAATGATTTCCAACCCAGCTGAAGCCCTTTCTCACTCCACAATGTTCCTTGGCACTCACTCTTGTTTTATTGTGAAATTACATTGTGTAGGCAAAAGCATGTATAACACATGCACACAGCTTAAGAATAATAATGAATTCAACACCTACATCTTATCACCCTCATCATAAATACAGCAGCATTGGTAAATCTGAAGCCCCTGATGAAAGAGAACAATGTGAGGCCAGCCCCCAGCAGTCCCGCTTATCCTCCATGCTGATGCCCCTGGAAGCCCCCCAGGACTCCCATAGCCCATTTATCTAGAATCTCCTCTCCTGCTAATGGGCCAGTTAAAAACAGGGAATCAGATTTGCCTCTGGGACTAATGGGAGGGTTTCACACCATGTTTCAAGTCTGAGCTTCCAGAAATAAGTTTCTGCCTTTGTAGTCAGCCTGCAAGTGACTCCAGTCCAAGAAAAGGGTGACTTTTCACTCTCTTCGTATTTAACTTAAAAGTGATCACCATGTGAGGAATCATACAGTCTGCTTCTGTTTGCAGTTTAATTTAGTCCAATTTCCTGAGATACGTTACCCCATAGAGAAATGAATTCGGCTGCCTTTTCATTTCTAGTGTTATGAAACTTCTAGTACTGTTTTTATGTTATTATAGAAGAATTCTAGTCACCTTATTTTAGATTCATTCTTTTTAAGGCATCTTCTCAGTGTCTCAAATTCAGTGGAGGGCATCAGGCTTTTAGATATTCAGTGAACTAACCTGGCTTCTAAAGGAATCAGTGGAAAGTTATAGGTGCGCATCTGAACCTGAGTTAGGATGACACCTGCTTGCTTCATATAGTGATCTGATCTATCCACGTTCATATTAATTAAGATTTCCCAACTCCCCCAAAGCCAGCTATATCTACCAAGAGCCAGACATTAAAGAAATTGACAATTTTTGAATGTCTGGCCCTTAGTAGATATAGCTAGCTTTGGGGGAGTTGGGAAATCTTAGTTAATACAAACGTGGATAAATCAGATCACAGGGAAATGTGTTCAATGTTATATGACAACCTGGCTGGAAGGAGAGTTTAGGGGAGAAGGGATACATGTATATGTATGGTCAAGTCGTTTTGTTGTTCACCTAAAACTATCGCAATGTTGTTAATTGGCTATACCCTAATACAAAATAAAAAACTTAAAAATTTTTAAAAGAAGAAATTGACTTTAAAAGCTGCCCTGTTTTGGAAACATTTCTGAAGAGCTTTGAAGCTGATTGTAAGGAAGATTTCACAGCTCACCTGTTTGGCAGCATGTAGCAGGGGAGACACCTTCTGGAGCTTTTATAGAAGTGGCCATTTATCATGGAGATCCCTCTGGAGAGTTTCAAGGAAGACTCTGGGCACACCCCTCCACTCTTATTTTCCAGCAAAACTGTAGGAAGTCACTTCAGGGGCAAGGTCAACTGTATCTTGCTTTCCATATTTAGATACAGTCAGAATGGGTCCCTCCTCTTCCAGAGAAAGCTTTTAGACAATGCATTGTATGTTCCTTATGTTGTAGATTCCAATTACTTTTACAATGAAAAAAAAAAAAAAGCCTACTTTATGAGTCACTGCCTTGGGCATGGCCTGGCATGAAGTAACCAAGGAGGAGCCTTCTCCTGTTGTCCAGTAAAGTGTGAAGAGCATCAGCTTTGGAGCCAGGCTGAATTAGCTCAGCCACTGACTTATGCTCGAAGTTTTGTCATCTGAAGACTAAAGACCATCATCATACCTACCTCATCAACCTGTTGTGAGGATTTAACTAGGCAGTCCTTGAAAAGAAAGTGAAAGTATTAGTCATTCAGTCATGTCCAACCCATTGCCATCCCATGGACTGTAGCCCACCAAGCTTCTCTGTCCGAGGACTTCTCCAGGCAAGAATTCTGGAGTGGATAGCCATTCCCTTCTCCAGGGGATCTTCCCCACCCAGGGATCAAACCCAAATCTCCTGCATTGCAGGAAGATTCTTTATCACCTGAGCCACCTGGGTCAGGAAGACCCCCTGGAGAAGGGAGTGGCTACCCACTCCAGTGGAATAATGGAGAATTCCATGGACAGAGGAGTCTGGTAGGCTTAAGTTCATGGGGTTCCAAACAGTCAGACACAACTGAGCAAATAAAACATGGCCAGTCCTTAGAAAGTGCTTAATATAATTGTTGAGAGAGAGTAAGAGATGCTAATTGTTGGCTACAGTTACTTTATTAGGGCCTGTCTTAGTCTGTTCAGGCTACTAACTACCGCAGACTGGGTGGCTTAAAACAACAGACATTTATTTCTTACAGTTTTGGGTAGGCAAGTTGTTCTTAAAGAACCACGGGTGATTCGGCAGATAGCTGCAGGGAGATCCATTGTTCTGGAAGCAGCAGCTCCTTTCCAGAACCTGTAAAAACACAGTAGGAGTAACTTGAGGTCTCCGCTATTCCGTTGTGTCTCACCACTTCCACCTTAGAACAGGTAGGCCCGTTGGAAGCATTCTGGGACATAACTAAGGGCTCAGGCAGGCTGCTTTCCATGTGAGAAGATGTGTAGGTGCCAGATGGAAGCAGATGATGGTGACGACGGTGCTGTTGACAGTGACGACAGTGATGGAGACTAGAGAAGCAACGAGCTGGGAGTCAGGGCTGGCCACAGTGGAGGTACGCATGACGGGAGAGCGGGGATAGCGGCCGCAGTGGCAGGAGAGGCGCTCGTCCTCCTGCCGCTTGATTTTCAGTGTCTTCACCTGCCTCTTCCTCTTGGTATTGAGCAGGGGAAGTTGCCAAATGTAAGGGGAACATAGGTGATTGTAGTACGGCCCCTCCGGCCTCCTACTTCCACCCCCTCTATCTAGCCAGCCACTCAGGCTTGCTCGTGGACAGGCTGGGGAGGTGGCAGCAGTGGGGCTGGACCTTGGGCTGCGGTTTGGTTTGTCGGATGAGCTCCTCACCCCAGGGCCTTGGTCCGGCCATCCCACCTCCTAATCTGCACAGGAGCGTCCCGCTCCGTCTCCATCTCCACCTCCTTGACCAAGGCCACCATTATCTTTTGTCTGAATGTCTAACACTGTTTTCTGTGTGGGCTTCCTGATTCTGATTTTGTGGGGAAAAAAAAAAAATCGTATAAGTACAGAGAACATCCCGTTGGGTTATATTTTCCATTACGGTTTACAGCATGGTTCACAGGTTTGGTTGTGCTAGGGCTGTTCCCTTCAAATCCCTGCCCCTTTCTACAGCCCAAATGAACTTACTGATCGTTTCACTTCCCCATTTAAAACGTTTTAGAAGACTCCCCATTTTCCTGAGGATACAGTCAGCTCCTTAGTGAGACTTACAAGGCCCTTCAGGGTCAAGCCGTCTGCTCCCTGCTCTTCCCTTATTTTGAAAACAAAATGAGAAAATGACCCACAGAAGTCACTGGTGTCCCACCAGTGCTCCTAGCATGGTTCGGAGGTCCAGTTGGAGTTCCAGCAACTCAAGGTTGTGAATGTGTGCGGTTTGACAAGACTGATTTCATTGTCAAGGTGTTTTCTCCTACAATTATACCTCCTGTTTCCATTGCTTTAATTTATAATCTGTGCTACATTAAGCAAACCATACATCTTTACTTGTTAGATCTTATCAGGTGGTTTTTTACATTCCCATTCTTCCTCTCAACTATCTGACCTACGCTTCTCTCAATATCTTAAACCCCCCTCTCTCTTTCCCTCCTTCCTGCCCTTCCTCCAACACTGCACCTCGAAAACTGCCCTAGATTAGATAGGCACCACCCCCCCATTCCTGCTTCTAAAGGGAGAAGATTATAATCATCACTTTAAATCACATTAACAGTCGGCAAATTTCGGAGCCTCTCTGAGCACAAACACAAAGCCTCAGCCATGTTTCCATATTTATTGCCCGGCACTGTGGTCTTACATTTGCTGATCTTTCTACATTGGGAAGCAAATGACAGACGAAACAGATGGGACTTGCTCAGCACCTTCCCCATCGGCACTCGCTCTGCCACATGAGTGGGAGAGGCGGACTGCAGACATGCACACAGGGAAGACAGCCTGCCTTAGCCCTCCATTGTGGCCCAGAAGGCAGGTTCCCACTGGCCACCCGTGCTGAGGTGGGACACAGCTGCATAGTTGACACTGGAGGTGACATAGCATCACCTCCTCGGCAGCACAGGGTGAGTGAGGTAGCTCCCACTGAGCCAGGGCAGTGCTGCAGAGGAAGGTGTAACCAGCACCCACAGCCCCCAGGGGTGGGTGCATCGTCCTAGAGCACCTAGCCTGTGCGCCACCAGCCTCTGCCGCTGTCAGTAATTTCAAAAAATATTAAACACGAGCCAAACAAAACATACCTGCAGGACCTTTTTATCCAGCCAGTGGCCATTTTCACCCTCTTATATGGATGCTCCCAGAATCCAAGTTTCAATGAATCCGCAAATTAAAAGTCACTGTCTACTACAAGGGTGCCCCTCTTTTTCAAGACCTTGTCTACACCACAGAGACTTCAGTGGCTGTGCAACGTATACCATTCCATCTCCAAATGTGGTCTAAACCACAATACACAGCGTTACCTGAAACACCAGCCTGTCTTTTGGGGTTTTGTTTGGATGGAACACTGCATCCGGTGAAGGGAGACCAGGAAAGAAGAGAGGTGGACTTCTTTTAATTTGTAACACAAAAGACTGCATCGATCGTAACTTGCACATGAATTGAAAATAATATATGAAAAGGGAAATCGCTGAGCCCAAGCCAATGTGGCTGATGGACGGTGTCTGACATTCACACAGCCCTGTCACAGCTGAGGGGAGGGTTTCCTTGCTGGCCCCTTCACAGTCCTGACATGGGCAGCTCTGCAACTGGAGCAGTATTGATTTTCCTTGTTTGCCACACATTCTCTTTTAAAAATAACTGAATCTAATTCTGTTTGGGTCAGCATAACAGGAAAGTAATCATCTGTTCCTGAGTGCAAAATGAAATTTGATCCAAAAAACTCTCCCAACATTCTATTTCAATTCTTTGAAGCAGCTTTTCCACTTTAATGATAAGTTAAAGCCTTCATTATGATGAAGCTTTCTCTGTCTGCTGCCTGTTAACAGTGGGGCAGCTTTGCTAGTCTTCTTTGTTTGTTTCTAAAAGACCTCTTGCTGCCCCGATGTCCAGGTAGCATTGTCCGCTGAGGTGTTGTTTTCCCTCAGGCCTGCAGACACTCTACAGTTTTGTATTTTCACTTTTCAAATATTCCCATATGCTTTTTTTCCCCATCCAAACCACATCCCAGGGGGGTGCAAATTTTGGATGAGAGTGCTGTTATGTGGGGCAGGGACCTGCAGAGTCTCCCCAGAGAGTCTGCTGCCCTGGGGTGATTTAATAAATGCTCCGAATCACCCTCTGCTGGTCTTCACTGTCCCAAGCTGGTTAGGCTGAGTGACAGCCCCACGTTAATTATCAGCTCCAGCCCTTCACTGTCCTCTGGCCTTTCCTACCCACAATGGGTCCTAAATTTGGCTCTACATTAGAATCAAATTGGGAAGACATTAAACATCTAACTCCTGGGCCCTACTGAGACCTGAAGAACCAGACTTTATCCAAGGATGATGTTCCGGAGTCTAATGAGCCTCCCAGCACCCAGTCCCTCTGTCCTTTGCCTAGAATGGTATGATTTCAGCCCAAGATAACGTCAGCCAGAGATACCTGACCTGAAAGGAGCCAAATGGAAACCTGTGGCAGATGAAAAGAGCTTTTCCATGCTCTTATGAGGCCATCCTGGATGGGGATAGGGGTGGAGGTGGAGGTGAAGAAGAGCCAGATTACCCTGCATGCTGCCTACCTGTTCTTGTTCAGCCAGCCAGCCAGCCAGCCATTCAATCAGACCTGTACTGAGCTCATGCCCTGTGTCTAAGACCCTGGGCTTTGTGAGTGGTGAAGAGGAAAGACCTTGAACCCTGCCCTCCAAGAGCTCACAGTGCTTGGGTGGTGCTAGCCCAGTTTCCCCAAGAGGAAACCGAACTGGTCTCTCTTCTTGAAAAGAGCAAGTGGGAGTCAGCTCAAGTCTTCACCAGGCAAGAAAGTAATGACATTAGTTTTTCCCATCATGCTGATTTTTCTCAATGTGGTAGATAAAACTAGTTTTTAATTTACTATAATGATACAAGGTTTTCCTTGAAAATAAGCCTACTGATTAACACCACAATGTGCCTTCACTTCATATTCATTTGAATAGTTACAATTTAAAATAGTGAATACCAAGTATGGGTGATGTTGTGGGTTAACCAGAACTCTCATCACTGTAGGTGGTAATGTAAATTGATGTAAAGTCACCTTGGAAAATGGGCACTTGCCTATAATTTTAAACATACATATACCATACAACCCAGCAGTTCCCTTTCTCGGCATTTACCTGAGAGGAATGAAAACATAATGTCCACAGAAAGACATGTACTCATTTGTTCCTAGCAACTTTATTTATAGTATTAAAAGCTAGAAAAAGGCAAGGTGTCTTATCAACAAGATGATGGATAAACACTCTAGTCATTGCACATACTGTGAAATACTGTCCAGTGATGAAAAAGAAGAGACTACTGCCCCTTGCTACAGTATAGATGATTCTCAGAACTACTATGCTGAGCAGAAGAAGTCAGACACAAAAGAGTACATATTTAGGATTTCACTTACACGAAACTGGAGGCACAGCTTAATCTACAGTGGTAGAAAGCTGAGTGTTCATCTGGAGCCAGGGCTGGGGGTTGACTGGGCAGAGGCACAAGGGAACTTCTTAAGATGATAAACATTTTAAGTGCTGTGTACATTAATATGGTAATGACTATACTGGGAAGGTGTGTATGTATATATATATGCAAAAATTCATGAAACTGTATGTTTAAAGTGAGTGCATTGTGAATGTTAGCTATGCCTCAATAAAATGGATTTATTAGGTGATACTCAACAAGGCAGAAATCATGAAGTCGGAGGGTAGTGGAACATCTGAAGTTTAGGAACTGGCACTCAGGTGAAGTGGACAGTATCCTAAAAAATGTGCACGTGAAATGCTGTGAAACTTCAGAGGAAGATGGGAAGTGGTGGGAGCTTCATAAAACAGATAACATTTCTCCTGAACCTCTTGAGAAAAAGTAGACAGCACATGGGGTCAGAATGAATATCTAAGTGAAATTGGGTTGAAATTAATATCAGGGGCCTGAGATGGGAGAGGGGAGCTACCCTTAAAAAAGCCCCTACACCCAGGGAAAACAGTGAGAACGGGGATGACCCCACCACTTTGGCCTTTGTGAGGTCCAGTCTCTGAAAACTGAACATAAGACCTGGACATAAGGCCTTTAGTACCAGCTGGTGCAGCCACCCACTTTCCCCTTCGGGCCTTGGGGGAACTTGAGTGGTGACAGAGCAAACTGGCCAGGCCAAGACCAGGGTGAGACAGTCAAGCCACCCAGAGCAAGCATGATGGGAGGCAGGGTCCCACAAGGGCTAAGCCCTCACTAACAGGACCTGAGAGTGCATGCGTCGCAACCTTACCTTGCTTTCTGCTAAGCTGGGAGCAGGAGCCCGAATGACTCATTAATTCCTAGCTGTGCCTGTGTGCTCCTGCAGGCCACGTACTGTGTTAGAGGGCGTATTAGATACAAGTCCCCAGTGAGCTCACAGTCTAGCAGGAAGGGGGAGAACAGTGTGTCAGGGGAGGCCCAGGGGCCACAGGTTCTCAGGGAAAAGACACTTGACCCATAATGGAAGGGGCCGATCAGCAAACTTTTGGAGAAAGTGAAACCTCAGTTATGAAGTGAGGAAGGTCAGTCCAAGAGAGGGGTGGGGCAGTCCCGTCTCGACCTACCTGGTCTAGAAGTTAGAGTCTGGCCTCCGAGAAACAGCCCACCAGGCACTGACCTGCGACAGCTGACGTGACTGTGTTCCCCCATCCACCCTATGTTTTTGTAGGTTTGCGCTGTCCCAGGGGGAGTCCACCCCAGTAACCTTGGCATCTGTCAGCTCGGCTGCAGTCCCAGCAGTAGAGACCCCCGAGATCGACCTAAGTGATTTTGTTGTTAAGTAAGTGCAAACTCAAAGCCACAGTGTGTTTCTTTAAATAGCGTTCTTTTCTCTACACTGAATTATATTCTCAAACTCATTCTTCATATCCTTCATTTATTCTTTCAGCAGTTGAATGAGTGCCTCCTCTGTGTTAGTCCCTTTGCTGAGCATCTGGGATCCAGAGTTAAAAATCATCTCTCCTCTTAGAGAGTGTAGCCTCCTGATTCCTGAGGGACTGAGCCCTTCCTGTCATGTTGCCTTCTGCATCTGCCCAAGGTCTGCAGCCAGGGTCAGGTCAAGTTTATTTAGAAGGCAGAGAAGGATGTGACAATTGGCCAAACCTGGTAGTCTCACAATAAAAATGTTCCAATAAATGATGAAGCTTAACACTGAGCACTCAGGGGCACATCCAAATTGTCTGAAGAGTTGCCTGAGCTTTTGAGAACTTCTGTAAGTCAGATAAGGGCTTCATAGGCCAGGAAAGAAGGGTTAGGGCCTCTGGGAAACTGGCCAGTTTGATGCCGTAGACTGTGTGTTTGGGGACAGGGAGTAACAGAGCACTGACCAGCTTGAGAAAAGTGTCCCTTGAGTGAGAACCTCACTTATTCTTTGGGGTGCAGCAAAAGAGAGAGGAAGACAGGGCCATTATGCAGCTGAAGACTGCGTTGTGATGGTGGCTGAATGAGTGATTCTCCACATTTCGTTAAACTCCCTAGGACTATTATTGTGGATGAAGATGTTGGATCTGAAGAGAGAGAATACAAAAAAGCACAAGTGCCCACCCTGGCCATCTCAGACGTACGGTTTCCTTTCTCTGGGGTGAGTGGGCTATGAATCTTTTCCCTGGTCACTTCCCAACCAACCCCCACAGAACCATCACCTCAGTGACAACCCAGACACCTCAGCACATAGATTTTCTCTGTAACAGAAAAGCCAGTTACCCCTGACCTTGGCCATCATGCATTCTTCCCAGCCCCCAGATAGAGGCTGCAAAAGGAGAACTGTTTTACATGGTAAAAAAAAAAAAAAAAGAGCAAGAGAGTTTATAAATTCATACTCTTAAATTCTCCTTCTAGAACGATGGCCTAAGGAAATAATCAGGAATGATTATTACAGTATATAATACAATATGTATATTGTATATGCATAGATGTATATACAAAGATGTATGTTAAAATACTTTAGAAATAGCAAAAAAAAAAAATCGAGAAAATAAATTGCTTTGTGTCCATGATGATCTGCAATCTTTTTTTTTTTTTGAAGTCAATATAATATGATTTTAATGACATATTTACAATTATTTTTTCTTACGAAAATAGGATTTGTCTCTATAGCGGCAGAGTGGGGGGAAGCAAGCATTTTCACACTTTGTAGGTAGGGGTGTGAATTAGTGGAGCCTTTATAACAGGCAGTTTCACAGGTGTATCAAAATTTAATGGACAAGGAAATGGCAACCTACTCTAGTTTTCTCACCTGGAAAATCCCATGGACGGAGAAGCCTGGCGGGATACACCATGGGGTTGTAGAGTCGGACATCACTTAGCGACTGAGCCCATCAAAATTTAAAATACACATTTCCTCTACTACGGTACTGTTCTACACATACACTTTTAGGTTTACATAATGACACGTAACTGTCCTTGTACATAGCAGCTTTATTGGAAAAAGGAAGAAAAAGTGGAAACAACTTAATTCTCCCAATGAGAGACTGGTTGAATATATTGAAGTCCTTCTTTTAGAAAATGAGAGCTTTTTTTCTTTTTACTGATTTGGAGCAATCCCTGATAACCTTAAGTAAAAATACTACATGTTCTGTTTTTTAAAGTATTTTAAATTATGCTTGTAAAGAATATTTAGTCATATGGGAAGGTGTCAGTCATGCTATAATGTTAACTGAAAAATCAGAATATAAATGTATTTGTATATACTCACACGATGCACGGAGAAGGCAATGGCAACCCACTCCAGTACTCTTGCCTGGAAAATCCCATGGATGGTGGAGCCTGGTAGGCTGCAGTCCATGGGGTCGCTAGGAGTTGGATATGACTGAGCAACTTCACTTTGACTTTTCAGTTTCATGCATTGGAGAAGGAAATGGCAACCCACTTTAGTGTTCTTGCCTGGAGAATCCCAGGGATGGGGGAGCCTGGTGGACAGCCTTGTGGGCTGCCATCTATGGGGTCGCACAGAGTCGGACACGACTGAAGCGACTTAGCAGCAGCAGCAGCAGCAGCATCACACTATGCACACACACACACATATATATATAAATCTGCAGAATAACCTAATGATTGATTTGTATTTTGATCTTTTAACCTTTCTATGTATTTTTAAGATGTCATAGAAAATTTAAGAAGATAGAAAAATGAAAGCAAAAATTTTCAGAATCCCACCATTCATAGAAAACTTTTAGCATTTACCCTCCAAGATATCTCTATTTGCATATGAAAATCTGAGTTAATTTATACACACTCACACTTGCAGGTGTGATACACAGGCATATGAGATGAAATGGTTGCATGGCATCACCAACTCGATGGACATGAGCTTGAGTAAGCTCAGGGAGTTGGTGATGGACAGGGAAGCCTGGCGTGCTGCAGTCCATGGGGTCTCAAAGAGTCAGACACAACTGAGTTACTGAGCTGAACTAAATATTACATAAATGGAACTGATATCAGTAATGCACTTCATCCTTGGTCCGCAAAGGCACACTGCATCATCCCCCTCAGATAGAGGTGCCACACACACTTCACTTAAAGCGACCCCCCTACCTGCCTAGCGATAGGCATTTAGTTTACTTCCAGAGTTTTGCTATTATAAATAACACTGCAGTAAACATCCTTGTACATACATCTTGGACACTT
>SJYQ01001915.1:114797-146023 GCA_006410935.1 Redunca redunca | reverse complement strand
TAGAGGGTGGGTAGGAAGGGAAAGGTGCTATTTTTTAAATATATGCAATCTACTTCATTTTTCTGTCAGTGAAGGGGAGGAGCACATTGATGACAAATTATGAATGCTTACAAGTTTTTCCTCACACCTCGAATCCCTAGGGATTGAAAATGAACTCTGCTGAAACAGAAAGAGTAGACGTGAACCAGAGCCGCAGGGAGTTTCAGGAATCCCCGTGGAGCTTTGAGCGGGATGAAATGTTTTCCATTGGGATAGAAGAAGTAAGTTAACACCTCATGGGCCCTAAAGTCATCTGATATGAACTCCTTACTGAGCACATGCCCCCAAGTTAGAAATTGAAAATTTCCCAAGCACCATTACTACCTTATCATCATATATTTTCAGAGTGCTGAGTTAGTCGCCTTTCATAGAATCAAGCAAGGTAAAGTGAGGAGTCAGTCTGTAAGTTGGCTGAACTTTAGCCTACCCTTTGCAGACCTTCCTATGGACTGGCTTTCTCTGCAGGTGTTTGATATTTTGCCCCTCTATGGAGTGCTGCAGCCACACAGTAGCCACCAGATATCATTCACCTTCTATGGACACTGTGACATCATTGCACAGGCTAAGGCTCTGTGCGAAGTGGAAGGAGGCCCCACCTATGAGATCATACTAAGGGGAGAGGCCTCCCTGGTCAACTACTCCTTTGACACCAAGGATATAAACTATGGATTACAGGTATTGCCAGCCATCGGGAGGAGATTTTCTGGGTTTGCCTTCAATATTGGTCAAAGTCCTTGTGCTCTCATCTCTCCTGGAACCTGCAGTCTTCATAGTCTCACCGTCACCCCTGTCCTTGATCCCTAATCTGCTTCCTAACCCTGATCATCCTTCTACTGCCAACCACGCGCCAGACATTTTCACTTGCTTTTCTTATTGTATCCTCAAATTCTGCATGTTAGACCCTAAAATTTGTATCTTTATTCTCAATCCAAAAGCCCATTCCAGGCTATTTCTTTCAGTAGGACTCCTCCTTTCTCAGACCCTTGAGTTTACAACCTCTACGGAATTTTCCACTGCACTCTGTCCCTCGCCTCCCCACATCCTTACACCCTCCAGGGTTTGTTCCTTCATCAAGCATAATTCTTCTGAGCTGGTTTTCCTTTCCCATCACTAATGCAGTTATCACACTCCAGGATCTCATCAAGCTATGCCTAAATTAACTACTCAGACTATGATGTGTATACGAATCCCCTGAAGTCCCGTTCAAGGGCAGATTCCAATTCAGTAGATCCATGATGGAGCCTGAGACTGCATTTCTAACAAGCTCCCAGGTGATGTCGACGCTGCTGGTCCACGGACCCATGGAGACAAGGGATTACAGTGCGTTCCTGGTTTCTACCTATAACCCATCTAAATATCACTGTCAGATAGATTTCCCCCAGATTACATTTTCATGCCATCAATCCCTGAACAGTTAACCCCAGTGGCATTTGGAAAAGCAGCATAAAGAAGAAAACATTGTTTTGTGGTCAGAAGAACTGGGAGATTATCTTACTTTTACTTCCTACTGATTGGGACTGTCACCTAACCTCTCAAAGTCTCAGCATCCCTCACCTGTAAAATGGGAGTGGGGTAGCAATTCCTATTTCACCAAGTGGTTATGGTTTCTTTAGTGTCTGGTCAGTACTGTGCCTGGATCAGAGAATGCATTCAATCATGAGCCACTCTGTGGATCAGAGCCAGGTTCCTCCACCTGGGCAAGGGTATCCTAAGTCCCTCTATTAACTGATGCTTCCTACCTATTGAGCTTCATTTCTCATGATTTCCCATTATAAACCATCTATTCATTTATAATCAGACTGGTTTACCCGCTAGCCCTAAGGCACCCCAGCTCTTCCTGCCTCCATCTTTCCTGTTTTATTATCCCTTTCATCCTCCACTCTGCCAGCTCCAAACTCATACTGTAAGACCCAGCTCAGCTCCATCCCTCCGTTACCTTCCTCCTATGCTACATTCTCTTGGCTATACTTAAGTATAGTCTTTGCCATAATATAATAATATAATGTACTTTCTAAATCTTGCTTTGGAGTAATTGTCAATTCTATGTCTGTACAGCTTCTCTTCCCAATTAGAATGTATTATGTACTCAGATACTGTATCTCCTACCAAATTTTAATGGGGATTAGACTCCCCATTATATAGCCACTGCATGTATTATTACTGAATTGCATGTGTACGTGTATATTAATAAGTTAAAGACTGTGCTAAAAATCAAATTCACCCAACACCCAAACTTTGGGTATCATGTTGACTAAATAGAATTCTCTTTCACTCCTTATCTCCAAGGTCTTCTGGGCGATTGGTTCTAGCTCAGCTCAGAGTACTTCCTTTGAACCAGCTAGTTCTTGCCCTAGTTTATTCTAAGAGCCCCTTAAGTGGCTTCAGTTTGTGATTATTGGACCTTTTGGATTATGTTAGCAAAATCTCAGGAAAAAAAAACACATGTCTGGCCTATTACTCCCATGTCTCTCTGTAAAAATAGAAACATTCACTCTAGAAAATTCTGAACTCAAATCTTATCCAAATCTTCTTAATGTAAAAAAGCTTACTTTAAGATCCTCTAATATGAATTCCTTGTGGTGAAGAAACAGAGGTCTAGGGAGGTTATCCCACAGCTGTACTAAACTAACTTAGTTGTTAGAAGACCTAAGACTAGAGCCAGACTCCAGGGTCCAGTGCACCTCCCACCCAGGAGGCACCTGGTTGTGATACTAAAATGTGGATTGCCCCACATCTGCCCCTGGAGGAGGGCACGGCAACCTGCTTCAGTATTCTTGCCTGGAGAATCCCACGGACAGAGCAGCCTGGCAGGCTACAGTCCGTGTGGTCTCAAAGAGTCAGACACAACTGAACCAACTTAGTACACAGCACACACCTCGTGGAAAATGAAATACGTGTATGTGAGGCATGCGTGTCTGTCCACCTTGGTCAGAATGACGGCAGAATCTCAGAGGGTGGGTGGCAGGGGAGTCACTTGTCTCCTTTTTCTCCTCTCGAGCTGTTCAACCTTGTCACAGAGAATGAAATCACTCTCAAGAACACTGGGAAAGTTGGCTTTGAGTTCAGGGTTCTGACTGACCCCCAGTCTTCACCAGACAACCTTCTACCAGGAGTGCCACTCATCCAGCCTCTCGCAGTAAGTAGCCTACAAGCCACTGATCATGGTAGGAGGGGCCCAAACTCAAACCTGTAAGCCACACCCTAGAGTATATAAAATGGTATATAACAATATATGAAGTTTCATTTTATACATTTTTATTTCTGTGTTATTTAAGACACAAGATTTAATGACTATTAAGTGTTCTTCCTGGACTGTATATTTTATCTATTTTAAATAACCACTTTCTTCCCTTTTAATGCTTTTTACTTTGAATTCTTCTTTATTGACATTAATTCACAATATTAATATTGCATCTTTTGAAGTAGCATAGTAGCTGTCTTTCACATGGTTTGGTATGTTGTTTTTACTGTGATTTGGTTCTATACATTTTATGGTAATCATGAGTGTATCTTTTTCTTGGTTATATGTTCATTCCATCATTCTGGCTTCCCTGGTAGCTCAGCTGGTAAAGAATCTACCTGCAATGCAGGAGACCCTGGTTTGATTCCTCGGTTGGGAAGATCCCTTGGAGAAGGGATAGGCTACCCACTCCAGTGTTCTTGGGTTTCCAGGGTGGCTCAGACAGTAAAGAATCCGCCTGTAGAACAGGAGACCTGGGTTCGGTCCCTGGGTTGGGAAGATCCCCTGGAGGAGGGCTTGGCAACCCATTCCAGTATTCTTGCCTGGAGAATCCCCATGTACAGAGGAGCTTGGCAGGCTCCAGTATTCTTACCTGGAGAATCCCTGTGGAGAGAGGAGCCTGGTGGGTTACAGTCCGTGTGGTTGCAAAGAGTCAGACATGACTGAGCGACTAAGCTTACAGCACACCTTCATTCTGAGGATCTGTATCTTTCATTTCTTATCTCTTCAAGTATTGCTTCTATCCTACTTTCTCTAGTCTTTCTCTAGTCTGCTAAAGCAAGTGTTAGACATCTGCTGGACCTTCTCACAATGTCCATGTTTCTTAACCTATATTTCACATGTGTATCTCTTTACTCTTTGTCTCTCTATACTGTTTTCTAGATAACTACCTCAGCTCTTTCAGTTACCTTATTTTCTTTTCAATTGAGTATAATCTACTGTTTAACCCTACTCTCTTAATTTCAGAAATTCCATCTGATTCACCACTTTCACTTGGGATTTTAATCTCTTCACTTATCACTAATCATTTTGTACATTCTTTTAAATCTTTCTAATTGAGTTATTATTATTCCGATTTGTGTGGCTGTTGGCTCTCTTTCATCATCAATGCTTTCCCTGTATGATTTGTAATGTCTGACTTGGGGTCATCCTTAGCTGAGCGTGTTCTCTCTGGGAGAGCCTCACTCACCCTGGATTGTAATGGGACGATACCAATAGTATTCACTTGTTTCTGCCAGGTACCTCAAGGGGTCAGATTTTGAGATAATATTTTGACCTGGATTAACCACAGTGATCTGTCCGTGTACAATAAGACTCCATAAGTTTGCACAACTCAGGCTTTTTCTTATCTTCATTCTCTAATTTTTCCTCAAAGAATATACATCAGTTGTAACATCAAAAGACAATAAAAATGTGTTTAAAAATTATTAGAGGCCCCTTCAAAGATGACTTTTAAAGCACTTCTAAATGACTTGAATCTATAATAGCATTTTCCCTGGTTTCTATTCTAGGCTGATTTGCCTTTTCTGGTAGTTTTTTACCATAAAATTCTCCCACTTTTATTTTCTGATTACTGACCTAGAGTTTTTATTTTGTGACCTTATTCACAATTTTTAAGATTTATTATATGATATTTTATGTATGTAGAAGATATCCATATCACATGTGTTTGACTTATAGAGCATAATAAAAAAATGAATGCCCCACCTACCACCCATCTTCAAACTCAGAACATCACTAATATATTTGAAGTCGCTTGTGTGTTGGTGCATGCAGTTCAACATACTACAATCTACCCAGGCTCTTTCTGTCTCTCATATTCCTTCCAGCTACCCCCGGGCCAGCAACCGCTAGTCTGAATTTCATGCTTGTCATTCTCTTTGTAAAATACAGTTTTATTATTTATGTATGCATCTTTATATCAAGCTTATTAATTTATCAAAACTTCTAAGTACCCGCAATGACCAGGTATTTTTCTAGAACTTGTAGTCAAATAGTAAACAAAACGTACAGATATACCCGCCCTCAGGGAGATTTCATTTTATGGGATTTTGCTTTATCTTGAGCGTTATAAAAATGTCATCAGAACCTGTAATTTGTGCAATTTTTCTCCTAATATTTTGTTTTTAAGGCTAGTCTACATTGTTGCATGTAGCTATAGTTCGTTTATTTTCACTAATGTACAATACTCATTTTGTAACTACAAATGGAAAGTAGTTTTCCTTTTCCCTGTCAAAACACATTTGGGGATTTCCCGCCCCCACCCCAAGTTTCGTTGTTAAATAATTCTGCTACAGATACTCTTGTACCTGTGTCCCAGCCAACATTTGGAAGAGTTTTCACAGAGAATTTTCCTAGGAGTGAAATTTTGAGGTCATAGGCTATGCATTTGTTCAACTTTATAAGGAAGTGCTAACACAGTTTTCATGGTGATTTTTCCTGTGAAAAATCTGGTGATTTCCCACCAGATGTAAATGAGTTTCTTTTGGTTCATAGTCTCACTGAAATTTGGCAGAGTTGGCCAATCTTATGGTTAAAATTTTTTTCATTATGATCTTAATCTTCATTTCTCTGATTACTTATGAGAATAAGCAGCTTCCACTGTGTTGACTTGCTGTTCCGGTTTCCTCTTTGATGAACTGCCTGGCCATATATGCTTCCTATTTTTCTGTTGTCTCTCCTTTTCTCACGTCTGCATAGGAATGAATCTTGGGAGAGGACTGTGAGTGGACGCCTGTGGCATACACTAAACCCTTGGGATTACTCAGTGCATCAAGCTGCTGGAAGCAAGAGTCTATTGTAAATTTTAAAGTTCTCTCTGATCTTTCTGCCACATAGGGTTTTATCAGTTCCCATAAAGAGCAAGTATTGAAGGTTTATTACTTACCTGGAGTGCCTGAGATCTTTCAAAGAAGTTTCCAGATACAGATTGCCCACCTGGACCCAGAAAATATTACTCTGAGTGGAGAGGGAATCTTTCCCCGAATCTGCCTCGATCTCCCCAGGAACTTCAAAGGTACTTCTACCCCCGGTAATATTTCCCCACTGGATGACAAGATGCATTTTAGCTGCTTATCAAAAGAGTGCTGGCAGTCTGCATTATTTGTTTGGCAGTCCTCCCTTTTGTGTTATTCCTCAGTTGCAAAACACTTCAAGAGTGGAAATTGACTGGATGACCTGAGATGAGTGCAACAAGATATGTCCATGACAGTCCCAAATTAAGACATTTGGCCAATTTCGCCATTATTAAATTACAGAGTGACCAGGACTTCGTACTTCCAAATGCCTTTTCTTCCATGGCATGTTCCTTGAGCTGCACTCTCTCCCTGAGTTGTCACTCATGGTTGGCCATAGAGAAGGCTATGGCTAATCTGCAAGGAGTACAATTCTCAAAATATAAACTGTAAAGAGAAACAACCAAGGTTCCAACCCCTTATGCTGGCATTACTCAGTTTGGGCTAATTTAGACCGTTGTTTTTTGTTTTTTTTTGACTGTTATTAATTGTCTGCCCACATCCCTAGCCAAGGCTTTTCTGGGCAACATCCAGCTCCTGGAGCCATCACTCTGTACCAGAGTATTTCTGTCTTAGCAGATTCTGAAGCTCAACTAAGCAGGTTTTTGAGCCATGGACTGACTCTGGCTCTTTCTTCCTGACATGGGCTGTCGGATGAGGAGTCAAGAGAAACTTCTCAGTCTTTAAGATCCTTGAAACGCACATTACCTAAGCAGCTTCAGACTAAGCTCTCCCACCTCAGCCTTTCCTCCTACCCCACTCCCCAAAGTCACTAACTCACCTGTTGATTCATTATATCCCAATTGTCTGCTTCCTGAAAATATGAACACAAATATTAGTAAATCTAAGACCATGTTACTCTCTACCATCCAGAGTTCCAACCAGACATAGGTTAGTCCAGGTCCACATACAATTTCAAGAAAGAAATCCTTTGCCTCATGGCTGAAAACTGGATGCCAATCTGGCCTCTTTATGGCAGTACACATATTTAACCAATACAGAACTTTAAAATAATTTAAATCTGAGTTTAATTGGGTTTTCTCTGCTCCAGTTCACCACAGCCTCAGCACTTCCTATGATTTCACAGAAGGCACTTTATTTTTTTTTTGTGAAATTTTTATTTTAACTTTAGTTTACTTTACATTACTGTATTGCTTTTGCCAAACATTGACATGAGTCGACTTGGGCATTTGAATTTGTGCTGGGTTACTGGTAAACTTGGGTGTCTGACATTTCTCCGGCCATTGCCCACCCTCCCTGATTCAGGGGGGGACTGTAGCTTATTTAGTTGTAGTTAAAGCAACTTGAATCAAATATATTCTTTTAGTTAATAGATAATCAACAAACATGAAGACCAACCTAAGGGTGACCATCCATCTGGGTTTGTCCAACACGGAGAGGTTTCCCAAGTGGTACAGCCGTCCGTGCTTAAACTGGAAAAATATCAAGTAAGCTGGGATCCAGCTGGTCACCCCACAGCTGGCTCAGGATGTTACTGCCATAAAGTTCTTGAGAACTAGACAGTAGCTCACTAAAGCATAATGTTATAAACTTCAGTGAGGTCTCTGGTACTAAATACCCTCTGAAGCAGAGAAAACATGGTAGGCGAGGTATCACAAAGTTCACTTCCCTTCTCATTTTATTGACCCCGAGCTTAGAATCTATGTTTTAGGCATAATTCATCCCATGGGCGGAGGAGCCTGGTGGGCTGCAATCCACGGGGTTGCAAAGAGTCAGACACGACTAAGCGACTTCTTTCACTTTTCACTTTCATGCATTGGAGAAGGAAATGGCAACCCACTCCAGTGTTCTTGCCTGGAGAATCCCAGGGACATGGGAGCCTGGTGGGCTGCCATCTCTGGGGTTGCACAGGGTCAGACACGACTGAAGCGACTTAGCAGCAGCAGCATATATTTCTAGCCATCCAGATTTACTTCTAATTCCAATCCCCACAGGATGTGAAAAATATGAAATCTTCTTAAATCAAGCCAGAAAAAACCTAGAGAAAGAGTGCAATAAATGTGAAACGCTTTATCACTTAGAGACCCCAGAGGAGAATGTGCCTGACAGTGATTCTTCTGAGGTAAGATTGGCCTCACTCTGCACAAGAACTAGATTCACAGGAAGCTGCAAGGGAAAACAAAGTGTTTCCCAATGGTAACATCTTATGTAACTATAGAACCATATAGAAACTAGAAAACTGACATTGGTACAAGCCACAGAGCTTATTCAGATCTCATCCGTTTTATACGTACTCGTGTGTCTGTCTGTCTGCATATCTGCATGTGTGTGTGATTCCACCCACTTTTTCCATGTATAGCTTTGTGTAAACACCACCACAATTAAAACACAGAAGTGTTTCATCTCCTAAGTATCCCTTGTGCTTGTTAAGGGAAAATAGAAATACAAACAAACTCTCTTTCCAACCCACAAAATCTCTCCACAAAGAAAGAATCCAACTTTATTATTGATAAACATTAAAGTAGAAAGTGCTCCATGTTTCTGCTAGTCTGCTAAGAGGTTGCAAAGACAGAAAGAAATCTCAGTCTTTCATGGAGCCAAGCAGATACAATCCCACTATATATAACCCATTACACACATGTTCTCAAAGTAAACAGTAACTAGTCCTTAAGAACTATAACTAGTTCTCGGGTAAGAGGACTAGACAGCACCATTTGTCACACTTAGTTCATGCTGAACTCACATGGTAATTGGAATGACCATCTGTGTTAGCTAATTGGCTTTACCCAAAGGGAAAACAAACCTCTTGTGTTTTCATGATAGAGTCCTCTGAAGTTGGAATCTGTCCCCCCACGGAAACTGGGAGATGGGGCTCTGTATTCCTTGATAGTGACACAGAGATGTCAAAGAGATGGTTCCCAGGTCCTTGAGAAAGACACTCCTGGGTTATGAAGCTGACAAAAAGCTTACCCTCTAAAAATATTTATATATATATTTCTAAGAGACAAAGAAAGAACTTGCAAGTTTTCTTAAGTGAATACTCAAGAAAAGTGAAGCTGGAATAAGTCTCCACCCTTATTTTTAACAGGGAGAATTGAGCCTCTGTAATTTTTTGGCTGTGCCGCACAACTTGTGGGATCTCAGTTCCCAGATTAAACCTGGACCGCAACAGTGAAAAGTCCAGAATACTAACCACTCAGCAACCATGAACTCCCTTGAGCCTCTTATTTTTAATTTGTTTTTGCCCTTACATGCTTACATTGATGTAGCCATTCCCAGGCTCCCCACCCCTTTCACTTGGCAACCACTATAGTTCTCCATCTCTGTACTCTTGATATGAGCATAGAAGTTATATAAATGGAATCATGCAATATGCAACCTTTGGAGATTTTTTTTTTTTCATTCAGCATAATGCCCTTGAGAATCATTCACATAAATAGTTCATTCCTTACTTCATTTGCTGAGTAATAGTCCATGGCATAGATGCACAGTTTGTTTAGCCCACTCTATCCTACAATAAAAAATTTAACCCCATAGTTATACTGTATATCTATTTATGTACTCTGACCCCTTGGAGGGCCACAAGCCATTGTAATATCTAAGATTTTCTGACTTTCCCTCCACAAAGTAGTTTTTGCCCCCTTGGGGTGATATTGCCCCCACTGAGAATGCATATTCTAAGAGTTTATTCACTTGCTCTTCTCTCTCGCTCCAGTTAAATGCTCACCTCCAGATGGAAGTAGAGCGACTTATAGTCCAAGACTATGCCATAGAACATCAGAAATCAATTGTCCCTGCTTCCATGGATGACTTCTCCCATCGGAGTCGCCGTAAACCAATCAAGTAAGCGACCTTCCCTGTCATGTTTGTTTCAGAATGTAGCAGAGCTGGTGGTGCCCTCCACCAGAGTGCTCCCTGAATTAATGGTTGATCATGTTGGGGTGAAATCCACTCGCTTCACATATCTGCTGTTCTCCAGCAGCCAGCCAGCCAGGCAGGTCTCTGCCTCTTAGAAACCTCCCACTTTGTGTAACAGACAGGCTGGGCTTTGGGTGCTTAAGGACCAGCACTGACTGCATTTCGAGATGAGGGCTAAAGCAGAAGTGAGGTCTCCTGGGGGAGGTGTCTCGTCCCTGGCCTCCATTCTGGAGAGTGGTGGTTCTCCCAGAAGTCCCCACAGAAGGGACTTCTGCAGAGGAAACGGACGAGAGCCTCGCACTGTCTCACATATGGAAACGCAAGTGGTAAGGAGAGCTTGTTCACTGTTTCAGAGTCCAGCTACCAGAATACATCCTGGACTTTGGCTACATCATCCTTGGTGACGTCCAAACCCACATCATCAAGATCACCAACACCAGTCACTTTCCAGTGTCCTTCCATGCAGAGAAGCGTGTCCTTCATGACACAGGTGACCAGGCTGGAGACCTTTCCTATTGTATGCTGTCATTTCTGACAAGTTGCCCAGCTGTACTGTCCTGGAGAGGTGGTTATGTTTCTTCTGGGATCAACTGAAAGAAGTGTTGGGCTATTAGTCAATACTTTGGGGGATTGTCCTGCCTCAGATGGGCTTTCTCTAGAGCAGCTCTTGATTGCTACTTTTCCTTCCCACCAAGAAGTTTTGTTTGTCTTGGTCCAGGCTTTAGTATTGAGCTAGATCGTGTGAAGAATCTGCCTTACTGTGAAACAGAAACATTTGAAGTGCGATTCGACACACAAGGGGGCAACATTTCTGTTGGCAACAAAGAGGTCATTCTGCCCATCAAGGTAAGACACACCACTGGGTCCAGCTGACTCTCCCCAGCTTCCAGCCCTGCTTGCTGACCACCCTGTGATGATCCACAGCCATTTCAAAGCCATGATTCTTCCTCCAAGCCTGTGCTATGTGGTAACAGTGATTTTATGCCCACTCTAGGTGGTTGGAGGGCCACCAGTTCACATCTGTCTCCAAGCCAAGGTGACCGTTCCCAGTATGACACTGTCTTGTGGAAAAGTAGAGTTTGCCACAATTCAGTGTGGACAGTGCCTTGTGGAAACTATTCAGCTTTCCAATCATCTCCAAGTTCCTTGTGAATGGTTTGTCCAGAGCCATAAGCAAGTTGTTAGCAAGGTAAGTGAGTTTTGGCCCGTTGTCGCCTTTGTTCCATCTCCACTTATGCCAGTTTTATAATTCTAGACTTTCACTCTCTTCGTTTCACCTGCCTGCTCAAAAACTTTCAGTGACAACCACTGCCTCCTGAATAAAATGTCGGCCCTCAGCCCAACACTCAAGGGCCTATCAGGTCATGCTATCTGGCGAATATCTTATTTATCTTGGTGTCCCTGGTTCCACACATCCCCTGACACCTGGGAGGTAATCAGTAAACACAGGTTGAGTGAATGGAAATGGAATCATTTTCCAAAGAAAATGCTCTAATTGTCTGATATTACTTCACCAGCTGGAGAAACACATGCCAAAATACTTAAGACGCAA
This sequence comes from Redunca redunca, assembly GCA_006410935.1. Lineage (NCBI taxonomy): Eukaryota > Metazoa > Chordata > Mammalia > Artiodactyla > Bovidae > Redunca > Redunca redunca. The sequence continues at coordinate 134,298 of SJYQ01001915.1, read as the reverse complement.
ACTATGTGCTGAATTAAAGCCAAAGACACGGATCTTTGAGATTCAGCCCACTTCTGGGGTCTTGGATCCTGGTGAGAGGTCCAACGTGCAAGTGAAATTCATGCCCAAAGAGGAGGTAAGCTTTAAAGAAATGTAATCAGACTCCCCGGATCTCTTTGAGATTTACTCGAAGTCCATGCTTAATTGCTCTCCAGGGAAGCTTTGAGTGATCTGTCCCACATTGTTCTGATTATGACATCCAGTACTCTGGTTCATACAGGAGCTGTTGTCCTGGTGGTTAGGAGCACCGCTACTGCTGATTCCTATCTAACACCCTGACTTCCATCAGTAGACCTGGCTTAGTGGCCTTCTTCCTTTGTGCTTGGAGGGAGCATGATTTTGGACAAATTACTCAGCCTCACTAGACCTCAGTTTGCTCACAGATAAAATGAAAAATAATAATATCATATATCCCCAAATCCCTTATTGCAATTTCAAAATCCAATAAGATCTAAAAATGGGGGCGGGGCGGGGAGGAATTTCATAAGTTTCAGACCCAAGTTCATTTGGCAGAAAAACCTAATCTGAACTGACATGAAACTACTTAACCTTTATTTACCCGCCTTGGTTTGCAGACTCAAACACTATAGCCATAGAAATAATAATGTGCTTGATGCCAGGGGACCCTGCAGAGGATACTTTATAACATAGGGCATGCGGTATGCTTACCTTTTTAAAAATCTGAATTTTTAAAGCATCTGGCCCCTAGGGTTTCAGGTAAGACATTATTGACCTGCAATAGCTACCTCCAAGGGTCATTTTGAAGAGGAAATGAATTAATGTGAATAAAATGCACAGCATTCTAACTGGCTCAGTATCTGCTTACTATTATCATCAGTTGTGATAATAATAAGTACTTCCTGATAAACATACTCCCTGGGCCTCACAAATGTCTCTTTTGCAAACACCATCAACACAAAGCTACTCCTGACAAAGAACACAGTGAAAAATGATAAAATCCTAGAACCAGAGAGGATCTCAAGAGGTTACACTGTAAAGACTTTTGCTCAAAGCCTAAGGCATTTGGGAGATGTTTTTCCTCTATTCTTTTATAAGAAGAAATAGATGTGAGTTTTATAAAACACCTATAGTTAACTCCTGTTTTCCGGGTAACAGCTTTGATGAAATGCTTAAGAATCTAGTGAGAAGAAAGAAAAGTGAGTGGTTTCATATCTGATTCTAAAATAGAGTCCCTGTTTCTATCATTGTCAAAATCTCTCTGATCCTTTAAAAGAAAACTAAGGTGTTTGTCATTCTTAGGAAGTCCTAAGACTATCAGAGGGGTTACTCAAGATTTTGGATGTCTTACTGAATGAGAGAATTATCAGTAAATATAGTAAAAAACATAGATTTGTTTGCACAATTTCATAAATGCTGAGTTAGAATTGATCAAAATTAATAAAATATTTCCACCAAATGGGAGAGGAATTTTTTAAGCATCATTTTTATTAAAGTATAGCTAACTGACAGTATACAATGTTGTGATAGTTTCAAGTGCACAGCAAAGTGATTCAGTTATATATAAATATATATATGTTCTTTTTCAGACTCTTGTCTATTATAGGTTATTAAAAGATATTGAGTAGAGTTTACTGTTCTATACAATAGGTCCTTGTTATTTACCTGTTCTGCTAATAGTAGTTTGTATATGTTAATCCGAAAGGCTTTATCTTTGCCCCCACCCCACTATCCCTTTTGGTAATCATGAATTTGTTTTCTGTGGCTGAGTTTATTTCTGCTTTGTAAATGAGTTCATTTGTACCACTTTTTTAGATTCCACATGTGTGATAACATATGATATTTGCCTTTGGCTTACTTCACTTAGTATCTCTAGGTCCATCCATGTTGCTAATGGTATTATTTCATTTTCTTAATTCCATTGTACATATATACCCCATCATCTTTATCCATTCATCTTTTGATGGGCATTTAGGTTGCTTCCATGTCTTGACTATTGTAAACAGTGCTGTTATGAACATTGGAATGCATCTTTTCAAATTAGAGTTGGGAGAGGAATTTATTGGCCGTGTACAAGGGCTTTCCCAGGTGGAGCTAGTGGTAAAGAACCCACCTGTCAGTACAGGAGACATAAGAGAGGCAGATTCAACCCCTGGGTCAGAAGATCCCCTGGAGAAGGAAATGGTAAGCCACTCCAGTATTTTTGCCTGGAAAGTCCCATGGACAGAAGAGCCTGGCAGGCTACAGTCTATATGATCACAAAGACTCGGACATGACTGAAGTGACTAAGGACACACACATACTAGGAACTGGTCAGCCTTGCAGTCCATACGATCCACACCTTTATCCGTACCAGCACTGGGAGCACAGCGAAACTATTGATGTCCCCACTAACAACTCCTAGACATTACAACGTGTTCTAAATACAAGGAGACGAATGAAATGTTTTAGAAATATTTCCCTAAAAAGCAGTTAAAATATAGAAGTTTGGATCACATAAGATGCTAAACCCATAATTAAATTGAAAAGCTTCATATCCAATAATTCATTTTCTTACTCTCTCCAACAATAGGTATTTTTTGAACTTGTATCTATGTCCTTACACATTCCATCCAACTGATTTTCCCCTTTAAACTAAGGTATTCAAATGCTCCCCAAAGTGCTCAATCATGCCGTCCAAACCCAAGCCATGGGCCCAAGTTTCACAATAACCTGGGCATCTGGTTAAAAGTGCAGAATTCCCATCCTTTCTCTGCCAAGTCAAGGTCTTTAGGAATGGGCCTGCAAATATGCATTTTAATAGATTTCTCAGTGAAACCAGATTAGGGTAACTGGTGTCACTGTCACCTGGTATTTAGATTGTAATTGTATGAGATGAATTGATTGCCCTAGCTGATCATCTGTGACCAGTTGCTTAACTGTATCTTCAAATAATAGAAGTATGATTGTTCAGATTCTCTAAGAAACAGACTTGGAGTCAAGAATTTGAGTATAAGCTGTAGGAAGTGTTCAGTTCAGTCCAATTCAGTCGCTCAGTCGTGTCCGACTCTTTGCAACCCCATGAATCGCAGCACACCAGGCCTCCCTGTCCATCACCAGCTCCCAGAGTTCACTCAAACTCACATCCATCGAGTTGGTGATGCCATCCAGCCATCTCATCCTCTGTTGTCCCCTTCTCCTCCTGCCCCCAATCCCTCCCAGCATCAGAGTCTTTTCCAATGAGTCTACTCTTCGCATGAGGTGGCCAAAGTACTGGAGTTTCAGCTTTAGCATCATTCCTTCCAAAGAACACCCAGGACTGATCTCCTTTAGAATGGACTGGTTGGATCTCCTTGCAGTCCAAGGGACTCTCAAGAGTCTTCTCCAACACCACGATTCAAACGCATCAATTCTCCAGTGCTTTCTTCACAGTCCACCTCTCACATCCATACATGACCACAGGAAAAACCATAGCCTTGACTAGTAGGAAGTGTAGGGGATACTAATAGAGAAGTAGAAAGTGACCAGGAAAAGGAAGGCAGCTAATAGGGTGTGAGAGTGAGCCAGCTACCTTGGACATTGGATCTTAATCCCACTGGAAACTCAGAGAAAATATACAAAATGCACATTTCAAAATTTTCCTTCCCCAGGAGTGAGGGTACACACCCCACTCCAGTACTCTTGCCTGGAAAATCCCATGGGTGGAGGAGCCTGGTAGACTGCAGTCCATGGGGTCACTAAGAGTCAGACACGGCTGAGCGACTTCACTTTCTCTTTTCACCTTCGTGCATTGGAGAGGGAGATGGCAACCCACTCCAGTGTTCTTGCCTGGAGAATCCCAGGGACGGGGGAGTCTGGTGGGCTGCCGTCTATGGGGTTGCACAGAGTCAGACACAACTGAGGCGACTTAGCAGCAGCAGCAGCAGCAAGAGTGAGGGAACTCTCATACAGTAACTCCCGGGAATCGTTGATTGAGGATTGTTCCCAGAAGGTGTTATTTCTCCAGTGTTTCTGCCTTGCCCTGGCCTGCTCTATACTTATGGGATGCAGTGCCCATGAAAGGAGAGCCCAGAGGTGCAGATAATGGCAGTGGGACATCTGAGCACATTAGAGGTTCTGAAGGGTATGAGAACAATGTTCTGAGGACTGTGATAAAACACAGGTACAGTGCTAGATTCCCAGCATTAACACTCTAATCTAAATTGCTCTCATGCTGTTTTATAAGCAAAGTTTTCTTTCTTAATCTAAACAGAATCCATTTTATTCTCCAGTGGTTATCAGTTTTACATGACACACAACAGAAACAGCTTCAGAGGCTTGTTTTGTTTTTATGTTTCCCAGAAATTCTACAGCCAAACCTTGGTGTTCCAGATTTCCCAGAGTGCTCAAAAGCTTACTCTGCTGGCGGAGGGGCAAGGTCTAGAACCACGCTTGGAATTCAGTCCCTCGGTTCTGGAGCTGGGGCCCCTGCTGCCCTATGCAGCTGGAGATGAGGCTGAGGTGGTGGTGAAGAACCCCTGCAGCTTTCCCATTGAGTTTTACTCCTTAGAATTTGACCAGCAATATCTCGTAGAAGAGAAGGTAAGCACAGGCCAAGACCAAACTCCATTGTCGGACACATGCCGGGCCCTGCCAGGTACTCTCCTATCTGCTTGGACAACTCCTGACCCTTGCTCCTTCTTCCTATGACCCCTTCCCTGTCAATTTAAAGACCACTTCACAGTCTTTCCTGACCTACTTCCCTTGCCTGGAGAGAATTCATTGCTTCTTTGTGATCTCATTATACATTTGAAACAACTAATTGAAAGACTAATTCATGCTTATAGTTAAAACAGTAAAGAACATATGCCACGGTCATTGTATTTGAAGTGAGGTTCTTGTGGACAGCATATATTTGGGTCATCTTTTTAATATACTCTGGCAGTGTCTAAATTGGGGTATTTATATATTACATTATATTTAATGTAATCATGTTAGAACTTAAGTCTGCCTCCCCCTTCCCCCAGTTGGTTCTGGGCTGCATATTTTACAATTGCTCCGCTTTATCCATTTTTTTTAAACTTAATTTTTTAGAGCAGTTTTAGATTCTCAGCAAAATTGAGGAGAAGGTGCAGAGATGTCTCATATCTCCCCTCCCCCCACACAGGCATAGCCTCCCATATTACCTACCTCTCTCACTAAAATGGTACATTTGTTAGCATTGATGAACTTGTGTGACATCCTAACCACCCAAAGTCCATAGTTTACAGTCCACTTTCGGTACATTCTAGGGATATAGACAAATGTACAAGTATCCATCATTACAGTGTCATATAAAGTATTTTTATTGCCCTAAAGATCCTTTGTGCTCCACCTGCTCCTCCCCCCTCCTCCCAACCCCTGGTGACCATTGATCTTTTTCCCATCTCTGTAGTCTTGCCTTTTCCAGGATGCCATATAGGTGGAATCGTGTCATATGCAGACATTCATACTGGCTTCTTTCACGTATAGTATGCATTTAAGATCTGCTTCCTCTGGACTCTCCACCAACTTGGCCTTTGAACATTGTCTTTACATCCAGTGTTTATGCTCTGCCCAATTTGGATTCTGTGTCCAGAAATTTTCCTCCAAGTGGGACTCTGTCCCTCTGGAAGCAAGCTTCTCCATTAGGTAATATTAAGTGCTCAATGGCTGGTGTTGGCACAACAGCCTTCCAGACTGTGACGCTGTGGCGCAGGGAGTTCAGCTGATCCCACAGGACGCTGTGCGCCTGGGCTGGCTCTTTAACGCTGGCCTGGTTGAGGCAAGTTGGCCGGGCCTTTGTGTCTCTATGTCAGCCAATCTTTGGACCAATCCTTCCTTTCCCCACTCATCTGCTGTGCCATCTCTGTCCTGCATCAAAGCTGCATACACATGGGTCTATTCTGAACTCTCTCCTCTATTTCAGTTTGTCTGTCCCAACACCTATACCTCCCAGTCTGATGCTCCAGCTTCATAAGTCCTGATATCTGGTAGGACAGTCCTCTCTGTTTTTCTTCATTAGCGTTTTAACTATCCTTAGCCCTCTGTTCTTCCATGTAAATTTTAGAATAAGCTCATTAATATTGGTTTTCAGACAACTAAAATTGGTGATCTTGGAGAATGGTTTCCTAACTGATTTTTCACACCAGTAACTTAGGAAGTAATTGCTTTCTAGGAGTTGACTTTACTGTCTTCTATACTAAATATACATACACTCTAGAGTAGCTGGATTTAGTAGAAAGAAAAACAGGTTGCCCCAATTAAACTTGACTTCCAGATAAACAATGTGGGACAAATTCATACTTTGAAAATTATCAGTTTTTTATCTGTAATTCAAATTTAACTAGGCATCTTATGCTTCATCTGACAACCCTAATATACATCTGTCTCTGTGTTTCTCTCTCAAACACACATGCACACACATACACACACACACGTATGCACATACATACCTGATGCCATTGTACCTGTTTTTCTCTATATCCTCTATTTATGAGACAACCATTTTTTTTAATAACATGTCACTCAAAGTGGATAATTGAAGTCCTTACTTTTGTCAATGGGGAAAAAAATAAACAAAAGAAAAACAGTAAATGTTTTTAAAACAAGGAGAAAATTCTTTTCCACATGGGAAATACCCAGACACAAAATCCTATATCCCCTATCTATATCCCCCATATCCAGGACTCCACCTTACACTTTAGACCTCTGCAGAGGACTCTGCCCTTTGAAGTCCAGAAAGTATTTGTGCACACCCCAACCCTGGGTAGAAGTAGGGCTTTCATGAGATGGATGGCAGGCCCACCTGGGGCTGTGTGGAGGAAGCTTCCAGTCAGACCAACAGCAACTCCCATTCTCCTTGCGCAGATCTTGCGAACGCTGAAGGGCTATGATTCCTACAACTCCCTGCTGCTGCCTCCTCGCCTTCCCGGGGAGAAGCTGCCCCCAGAGGTGTATGAGTACTTCAGGGAGATAAAGCGGTCCAAAGAAGAGCAGATGAAGGTGAAATATCTGGAGAGTCTGGCGCAGGAGAACGGTGAGCTCAACGGCTTTGGAGCCCCTGGCTTCTTTAAGATATCTCTATGGGGAGATGAACCATTTACTGAGCACCCGCCAGGTGCTGGGCAGGCTTCAGGTGTCCTGGAGATTTCCTTTCTAACCCTTACAGAATGACCCTGTTGTTCCCATTGTATGGATGCGCACGCTGGGACACATTCTGCTCTCACTGGAGTCTGGTGGGAAGTCGAGACTTAAAAACAGCTAATGCAGATATAGAAGGATGCTTGCTAGATGCTTGCAAGCTCTGTGCCGAGGGCTTCACACATACAAATGAGAGAGGAAGCACTGAAAACCCGGGCCCACAATTTTAAGCGGCAGAACCAGCACTCAAGCCCAGATGTCTCTGACTCTGGAGTCCACGACAATAACCACTCTACTCCACAGCCTCCAAGTGTGTGCCTAGGTGATGCAAGGTAATCCGTCACACATAGCACACATTAGTGCCCTGCGAGAGGTAGGGGTGGGCGTTCACATGAGGAAGGACCCTCCATGATCATAACCTCAATCACAAAGCTAGACTGTGCTCTTATAATCTTGTCCTTTCTTGCCCAGCATTCCCAAGCTATCCGTCATCTGCCCAGGGGCCCCCTTGTGTACACTTGAACATGAAGGTTCCAGGGTGACTTGCAGGGTGACCTGTAGGATCGTGTAGCTTGTTGGGGTGCTTGCTTGTCTTCCCTTCTTCCCTGTGCCGTCATCCTGGAAATTCACCTTTCCATTCTTTCTTTCTTTCTTTTGCATAATCGTCATTTTGCATATTTTCTTCACACCCATCTCCCCCTCTAGACAAGAAGCCCCCTAAAGGCAGTGACCATGTATTCCCCAGTGTAAACCCAGTGCATGGACCAGGTCCTGATACATCACAGTGCCCGATAAATGTGTGCTGTTAAAGCGAATGAACGAAGCCCATTTCTCCTGCTTTTAAAGCTGGCTTATTGTCTCTCAGGGAGACAGAAGCTAGTTGGAGAACATTAGTTTGCTCTAAAAGGAGAGGAGAGAAGAAGGCTGCCTGTCCACCTAGTCTCCTGGTTGTGTTCACTGAGCATATTGTTCTCCAGAACTGCCATTGCAGATACCACAGCCTGGGAGGCTTAAGCAAATGAAATTTATTTTCTCATGATTCTGGAGGCTAGAGATCCAAGCTTAAGGTGCTGGTGGAGTTGTTTTCTATGACCCTCCCCTCTTTGCTTGTAGATGGCTGTCTTCCCACTCTATGTTCACAAGGACTTCCCCCTGTGTGTCTGTGTCCCAATCTCTTCCTGTAAGAACACCAGTCGTGTTGGGCTGTGGATGGATTGGGACACTCACATGACCTCATTTTAACTTAACTACCTGTTTAAAGGCTGTGTCTTCAAGTAGTCACGTTCTGGCATACCGGGGTGGGGGTGGAGGGCTTAGGACTTCAGCAAATAAATTTTACAGAAACGAGTTAAGTCCATAACAAGCACCCATTGTGTTCTGAGCACTGAGCTGACATGCTGGAAGGGAGATCAGTGAAACCAGTCCCTGCCTTCGACAGCTCACAGTCAGGAAGGGTTGGGGGATGGACCCAGAATTGCCTGGTGGCCCGAGGCAGAGAGCCCTGAGAAGCTTTAGGGCAGAGAGGGTTTACTGAGGGGCAAGAAGGGCCTTGTTGCTCTCATCCCCGTCCTCTGCACCTTTCCATTTGGCCCATGAAAAAGTTGGTCTGGAGCTGCGACCTGAGGGCCAGTAAGAGTCCAGGGAAGCGCTCGCCCTGCTCCTCCCCAGCACTTCTCTGAGCTCCTGCTCACTCTGCTGTCACAGAGAGGGTCCATCCTCCTCTGCTTCCAGACCATGTCCAGGGAAGGCTAGCAGCTCCAAGTTGCACTGCTGCCATTCCTAGGAGAACTACAACCTCTCTGACTCAAATCCAAAATTAAACAAAGAGGATGTCTTAGCTCCAGGGCAGAGCAGACCTTGTACAATGACAACCCAATGCACCCACTGAAACTCTGTGGAATCAGGACAGTGAGGAGGGTTTGGGGCAAATAAAGTAGTAGATGTGCTCAGCAATGCTCATGAAAAGGAGGAAGTTCAGTTCAGTTCAGTTCAGTCGCTCAGTCGTGTCCAACTCTTTGCGACCCCATGAATTGCAGCATGCCAGGCCTCCCTGTCCATCACCAACTCCCAGAGTTCACTCAGACTCACGTCCATCGAGTCAGTGATGCCATCCAGCCATCTCATCCTCTGTCATCCCCTTCTCCTCCTGCCCCCAATCCCTCCCAGCATCAAAGTCTTTTCCAATGAGTCAACTCTTTGCATGAGGTAGCCAAAGTATTGGAATTTCAGCTTTAGCGTCATTCCTTCCAAAGAACACCCAGGGCTGATCTCTTTCAGAATGGACTGGTTGGATCTCCTTGCAGTCCAAGGGACCCTCAAGAGTCTTCTCCAACACCACAGTTCAAAAGCATCAATTCTTCGGCTCTCAGCCTTCGTCGTAGTCCAACTCTCACATCCATACATGACTACTGGAAAAACCATAGCCTTGACTAGACGGACCTTAGTCGGCAAAGTAATGTCTCTGCTTTTAAATACGCTATCTAGGTTGATCATAACTTTCCTTCCGAGGAGTAAGCGTCTTTTAATTTCATGGCTGCAGAAAAGGAGGAAAGCAGGCTACATATTAGTGTGCGTACAGCATGATCCCAACTTCAGTTTGGAAAAATTAAAAATCTGAGAGGCTGCGGGCTCTTCCACTCTGGTATCCGATGAAGCTGCCATTCCTGTACCACCATTTTTTGCTATCGCTTTCTGCAGCTAAATTTTATCATTTTTGCTCTTTGGAATTTCCCAAATTTTCTGGAGTGAATGTATAATTTTGGTATCTTTTTTTTTTACGTTAAAATGTGGAAACACTCTAGGCAGAAAAACTTGAAGGCTAACTGACTGCAGTTCTTTTCAGTTTGGGTCAGGTGGCCCAGGCTGATGGTAACCAATTCAGTGATTCTCCTCTTTGTCTCTCTTCCCTTCTTTGCCCCATCTCCCTGGTCCTCTTCCTGACTCTTCCTGTGTGCTTCTGTTCTTTTCCCCCAGCAGAAGAGGACGACGGTCCCTTGTCAGAGCAGGGCACTTCGGCGAGCACAAAGAGGACCTCACTCAGCCGTGGGATCTCTGTCACATCCAACCTGGAAGAGCGGCACATCCCAATGGTCGAGTCCAAGACCTACCCGGAGGAAGAGGAGGATGAGGATAGCCTGGAAAAACTCATGTTGCAAAGTAATCATGCATTTTAATGTTCGGCTACCAGTTCCTTCTAAGCAAAAGTGGAAAGTCTGTTCAGCGCCTTTCACCTTTCTCCATAAAACGCATTTAACTAGCACAGTCATGCGTTAATTCTACAGTTTGAGTAGGCCATCATTTATTTAGCCGTGTCCCTTACGATTGCAAACACTAGTTTCCAGTGTTATTTTTAAGCAGGAGAGATTCTCCCAAATGGGATTAAGAATCAGAGATTAAGAATCGAATCTGTGTTTTCGATTCTAGTAGCTATGGACAAATTATTAGCCAAAAAGGGTGCTTTCGTCCGCTATGAGGTGAGTGACGCTGGCAACAACATCTGTAGCAGATTGTGCTGGTCATTTTAAAATAACATGTAGGTTAAGAAAAGTCATCCCATTTTCATCAGAACCCGTGTGAATTGTGGGTGTAACCACATGCACGCATATGTGCACGTGTATTTTTAATTTGTAGCTGACAAGATTCAGAGTATTGACAGCCACTCTACGGAGGAGGTTGGAGAAGTAGAGAACAACCCAGTGAGCAAGGCCATTGCTCGCTACCTGGGCATTGACATCTCCGCAGAAGGCCGCATGGCCAAGAACCGGAAAGGCATCGCCATCATCATCCATGGGACGCCCTTGTCAGGTATGCACAGGCCTAAAGAGTTTCCCCTTTGGGATAAATTTACAGTGAAATTTGCATGTGCAGTTTTTGAGGCAATAAAATACTCTTTTGTTTGAGATATACATAACAAAGGATTATCCCTAAATTGTTACATTGCCAATTTCAAAGATACAAATTTAGAGAAAGAGCAGGGACATCTCATTTTTAATTAATACATCTCTGAATTGTTGGAGCTTGTATTCTTTCAATAATTTAATAGCATTAAAATATTAAAGAAAAATCCAAGACATTAACTCATTTAAGAAGAGTGGTGGGGGAAATATGTGCAAATTCTTTGCTGCTGCTGTTGCTGCTTCTAAGTCACTTCAGTCGTGTCCAACTCTGTGCGACCCCATAGACGGCAGCCCACCAGGCTCCCCCGTCCCTGGGATTCTCCAGGCAAGATCACTGGAGTAGGTTGCCACTTCCTTCTCCAATGCACGAAAGTGAAAAGTGAAAGCAAAGACACTCAGTCGTGTCCGACTCTTAATGACCCCATGGACTGCAGCCCACTAGCCTCCTCCGTCCATGGGATTTTCCAGGCAAGAGTACTGGAGTGGGTTGCCATGTCCTTCTCCACAAACTCCTTGACCTTGCAGTATTATTTCTAAAAATTTCTCTTAGGAAAGTAATCATATGGATAAAGACTAACTACATTCGGTGTTCTCTGCAACATTGTCAGCCATACTAAAAATTTGGGAGCAGTTGAAGTATACAGTATACTAGTATGGGGGACTAGTTAATTAAGCCATAGTACATTCTCTAGGACATGACTGAAGTGACTTCACATGCATGCATGCGTGCATTCATGTAGTGAATTATATCACCTTTAAAAACAGTGTCCTGTACTCCCATTTTCATGGCATCATTACTCACAATAGCCACAAGGTAGACACAGCCCAACTGTCCATTGATGGATGAGTGGATAAACTAAAGTGGGATATTATTCACCCGTAAAAGGAGGGAAATTCTCACACACGCTAAAACATAGAGGAACCTTGAAGACACTATGCTAAGTGAAATAAGCAAGATATGAAATAGCAATTACTGTTTGATTCCATTTATATAAGGACCTAGAGTCATTGTATTTATAGAGACATAAAGTAGGATGGTGATTTCCAGAGGCTGAGCAAAGGGAGGAATGAGAGCTTATTATTTAATGGTACAGAATTTCAGTTTGGAAAGATGAAAAATGCTGGAGATGGATGGTGGTGATCGTTGCACAACATTGGGAATATACTTAGCTTTTTAAGCTGTGCACTTAAAAACAGTTAAAATGGTAAATTTTGTATGTATACTATGACAATTTTAAAAAGTACCATTGAAGTGCATTAAATGAATAGAAAAAGGTTCATGATATATCGTTTTAAGTGGAAAAAAAGTCATGCTTACAATTTGTAATCTGTTCATTTCCTATTGCTACTGTAACAAATAACCACAAATTTAGTGACTTAAAACTTTCTTAGAGTTCTGGAGATCAGAAGTCTAAAATGGGTCAACAGGGGTGCATCCTTTCTCGAAGCTACAGGGGGAAAATCCATTTCCTTGCCTTTTCTTGTTTCTAGAAAAGTTATCTGCATTCCTTGGCTCATGGCCTCTTCCCCCATCTTCAAAACCAGCCTCATAGCATCTTCTAGTCTGTCTGTCTCTCTGTCTCTCTGTTTTCATCATCACATCACCTGTTCTCACTCTGACCACCCTGCTTCTCTTTTGAGGACTCTTGTTATTACACTGGGCCCACCCAGATAACCCAGAGCCCTTCCCCACATCAAGATCTTTAATTTAATCACACCTGCAAAGTCCCTTTACCATGTAAGGTACCATATTACAGGCTCTGGGCTTCCCTGGAGGCTCAGTCAGTAAAGAATCTGCCTGCAGTGTGGAAGACCTGGGTTCGATCCCTGTGTTGGGAAGATCCCCTGGAGGAGGGAAAGGCTACCCAGTCCAGTATTCCTGCCTGGAAAATCTCCATGGACAGAGGAGCCTGGTGGGCTACAGTCCAATGGGGTCACCAAGAGTCAGACACGACTGAGTGATGGAGCACAACACATCACAGGCTTCAGGGATCAGGATGTGGACATCTTAGGGGGCGGATTATTCAGTCTACCACATAGCCCACTATGTTTTTTTTATAAGAAATGTAAATAAAATAGTTACAGATGCATAAATAGCAGGCATATGTTAACTATAATCTCTCTGGATGAGTAAATTATGAATTTTCTGCTTTCTTTTTTTAATGAGCAGGTATTTTGAATGAGAAAAACAGACATCAACACAAATTATTCTTTAAACCAAAAAAGTCTCTTCCCAGTAGAATGAGGGAAGTAAGAGCTACAAGATTTCTAAAGTTCATCTTCTAGAATCACTTTTTAAGCTGAGGAGAAAATCCAGAGGGAATGTGGATTGCCATAGCACACGGCTATTCAGGGGTAGAATTAGGACCAGAACCCCTAGTTATGACTCCTGGCTCAAGTCTTCCCTCCTTTCTTGGCTGCCACACTTAGAGGCTGGGACCTTGGAGAGGTCACTTTATAGGAGCCTCTGATCTAGAAACCTCTTCTGTTGAGAACAGTGAGCAAATGAGAGCTGTGAAATTCAATCCCCTGACCTTTTTTGTAGGAAAGTCAGCCACCGCGGTCAACATGGCCAGGTACTACAGCGCTGCCTGCCTGAACCTTGACTCTGCCGTGCTGGAAGCCATCTCTGACAGCAGCAATGTCGCAGGCATCCGCGCCCGGGAGCTCTGCATTCGGGCTGCCATAGAGCAGTCCATGAAGGAGGAGGAGTCTGGTGAGAGCCATTTCCTCTGACTCTCTGTGGCCAACGGGCCCTAATCCCACTGGCGATGCTCAGTTTACCCCCCTTCCCTGGGCTTTTCTCCCACAGCTCCATTGAAGGCTGACTTATAACCTGTTGCCCATCAGCAGCCCAGAGAATCCTCTCGCACAGACATCCACTCTCCTGGCTGCCCAGTGTGCATGGCACTACAGGGAGCAGGTCGCGTATGACCCACATCTTTGTGGGTGACCCCTGGATCGGGGACTGACGTGCAGAGCAGAGGACAGTATGTAACAGAAGTACCAGCTTCTGCAACAGACCAACTTTGAGATAATTGAGTTCCAACAAGCATTTGGGGAAGTTTTCGGGGAAATGGGCTTTGAAGGAGGAGAATGTTGACAGGGAAAGATGAAGATAAGGACGTTCCAGACCAAGAGGGCAGGGACAGTAAGTCAGGTGGGAAGACAGGTTGCGGGCAGTCACAGTTGACCTTAGTGCTGAGATGAGGCATTTGGATTGTATTTTGAAGGAAAAGAGTAGCTGGGCACTTTTCACCCTGTGGGAGACATAGCCAGAAAGTCACAGGAGGAAAGGCACTCTCGTGGTGTCTTGTAAAGAAAGCAGTAGTGAAGCTGAATGTGAGTGGGGCTGAGAGTGACCTGCATGGCAGGGAACTGAAAGAGGGGGAGGCATTCAAGGTGGCCACACTCGATGACCACTCACAGAAGCCAGAAAGAGAGTTATGCCATTTACCAAGACAGGGAATATGGGCGAGGAGAAAGTTTACTGGAGAGGAAAATTAGGTTTTTAAACCCCATAGTGGTAGTACTTACTGCTAAGTACTAAGTAGTATGGCCTTACCCATCAGAGGTTAAGAATCCTGACTCCCTCAGATCCTCTAAAGACCTGCAGGGCAGGAGAGCAGCTGCTCAGTGTGAAAAAATCTATGGACCATAAAGCCGAGTGCCTGCTGAGAGTAGACTCATTCTTATAATAGGAATGCTTAGAACAGCATGATGTCGTTCCTGATGGTGTCCCACGCTTACTAGTTGGTAGACCTGGCTGGGGCTTTCAGGAGAAATGGGAGATTCTTTGCTGGGAAGATGAGAAAATCAGCTTTTTAGTGGTGTAGGCAAGAAAAAATAATTTTCTCTCTACTTTTCTGATTTCTTGACTGAGTCCCCCTGTAATAAAAAGCAAATTAACAAGAGAACAAGTTTATTAACATGTATGCTTTGTGTGTCCATGGGCAATACTCAGGGGGGACATGAGTGGCTTTTAGAATTCAGGAGTAAATGCCACCTAACAGGGAAAGGAAAGGGGGTTGTGGTCCTGTTAGGGGAGGGTCAGTGGTTTTTAGGAAAGATGAAGGGGCCTTAGGAGGATGGATGGGAGGTATGATGACTTCTGATGGTTTGGGTGTAGTGTGGACTTGAGTCTCTCTTCTGTGATAAGAGTCCATCTCCCTGGTTGATGAAAATTCCCTGGATGGGATCTATGACAGTGGAGCTTCTTAGGGAGACTCTGTCTTCGAGTGGCTGGTGGGAGGTCAGAGAAAGCCACTCCTTGCATTTACTGCTGTTTTCAAGTGCCGACAGCTTAGAATAGCCAGCATATCACAGCAGCATGTTTCGAGGTGGCGTATCCTGAGCTCCTATTGTCTTTCTTTGGGGGTGGCATATTCTGCCACCTTTTAGTGGGAACCCCAAGCTACATCATAATTCCAGTTCTGTTAATTTTTTTTGATTTCCTTTTCTGTCAAAGTGCATTTCTCAGAGGTCTTCAGAGCTGTGTTGACGTCCCTTGACAAATCGTAAATTTGAACTCCCTGAAAAAGTAATGTCAAGCTAAAGGCTTAATGATTGGGAGAGACTTCCTCAACAAAGTGAGAGATGTGGCTGCTGAAGTATAGGGAATCAGTTCAGAAAGTTCCAGAAAGAGAAGAGAGAGATGGACACAGGGCAGGATGGGACCTTGGAGAACACTTATCTTTCAGGAGGAGGCAGAGGCAGCGAAGCCAGGGGAGGTGGAGAAGGCAGAGTGAGGGTCAGAGGCAGGGACAGTCAGGAGGGCTGCTGGAGGGGGGCCAGAAGGATTTCCTGTCTCTCCAGAGCCCTAGTTAAGAGTCTGGGGGACCCTTCCCGCTTTATTTTTCTCATAGTCCTTATCCCTAGTTAACATACTATTTATTCTACTTACTCGACTCTCTGTCTTCCCCCCACCCCCACAGGAATGTGAGCTTCCAAGGCAGAGCTTTGTGTTAGTTTTTGTCACTAATGTATTCCTGGCATCTAGAGCAGTGCCTGGCGCACAGTAGACACAGTAAATATTTACAAGCATGTATTAAATCAGTAAGTGAATATGATCAGAGATGGCTGAAAGTTCAAATTGAATGATCCCTGAGAAGAGGACAGCTATAGTTCATAGTTCAGAAGTCACTGGTGACTTCATAGAAATCCCTTTCAGTGGTGAGGGTTAAACCCAAAGCTACACTTGCTGTTTGCTGTGAAGTCAGCTGGCTGTACTGAGGTGGAAGTGACCCATCTCAGCCTATGGGTCCCACGCAGGGCCCGCTGGCCACTTGAAATGTG
The DNA here is from genome assembly GCA_006410935.1 of Redunca redunca. NCBI lineage: Eukaryota > Metazoa > Chordata > Mammalia > Artiodactyla > Bovidae > Redunca > Redunca redunca. Next base: position 117,991 of record SJYQ01001915.1, on the reverse strand, counting down.
CCAAGTCCAAACTGAGATGTGCTGTGAGTGTATGATATGTGCTGGATATTGAAGATTTAGTGAGAATAAAAGGCTGTAAAACAGCACAGTAATAATCATGTGAGGTTTCCTGGGCAGGCAGGGCTGTGGTTGTACCAGCAGTTTCAGAAATGATTACCTTCTGGGCTGGAAGAGAAGGTGGGGCAGAGTCTCATGGGATGCCCTGAGAAGATGAGCAGTGCAGGCCGGGGCTCCAGCCCAGACTGGGCACACACCCACCATCGTCACCATCCACCCCCAGTGGTGGGGCCCCTTCTCCCAGCCCTGCTGGGCCAGCCACAGGTGGAGGTGGCTGCGCCATCCCCAGAAGAGTCACACGAGGCTTTACCTTGCCATCCTCCCTACTAGTTCCTTATTATCCTGAGGTGATTTTCAATATAAACCCACTCTCTCCATATAGCCCAGGAAGCTGCTGCTGTGAGTCAAAATGCCGTGGGACAAATGCGACTGAGCAGTGAGACCCTGGGCAAGTTAACTTCGGAATCCACGCTGGTAACTCCCGAAGTGAAACCTACCAAGCCTGTGCGTGGGAGTGTGCTGCTCACCAAGGGCAAGGCAGAGAGCCACGGCTCTGGGTCTCAGAAGCAGCATCACCAGCACTCGTCCGAAACGCCCCAGGTACAAATCAGGGCTCCCCAGAAGGAGGGTTGGGATCCCCCTCCTCCTTCCCCCTAATCCCCCTCCTTCTCCTACCCCTCCTCCTGGCATCTTGCATCAGGTCAGCACAACCTCATTCCTACAGGTGCCCTGGCCAGGCAGGCCTGGGCACTGCCCTGTACCACTCCTGGTATGAAGCAGGTCAGGTCCTGGCAAAGTGAAGATAAATAAAGCAAAACCCTGCACTCAGGCTGAGCTAAGAGCCTGATGAGGGTGATCACCACACATTTTATTTGCAATAAAATGAGATTAGGACAAAAGAGGTATGTAAAAAGAATTAGGTTAAACCATATGAAATTGATATGAAACTGACAGTATTCAACCACTTGAGACCTTTGTTGCAACAACTTCATATGGTTCAACCTACTTCTAAAGGAATGTTAATATAAATGGTGGGAGGGCTGCAGGGGAGTCTTGAAAAGGCATAAAGAAGCCAGAGAGTTTGAGTCATGTGCTGAGGGTCTTCAAGAACAACCTTGGCTGAATAGCAGGGGCTGAAGCCAGAGAGAGTGGGTGGCACAGTGGATTGTTGGTGGGAACCAGAGTCAGATGAGTGCAAGCTTCTGAGATATTTGAAAGAAAGGGAGAAAAGATCAAATAGTCATTAGAGGAGCAAACCCAGGGTGAAGAGAGTTCTTTCTGTGAAAGAAGGTAGAGGCACAAGCAGGTTCTCTAAAGACAGGAACTCCTGGAGAAGTATCAGATGATGATCTTCCCAAGAGGGAAAGAGATTCCAAGGAAATGTGGCGGGGGAGACCAGGATTAAGTGCAGTTGAAGGAAATTGGTGCCATCTTCCTCTAGAGTCAGTAAAGGTGTGAAAATAGATACAGCTACTTGTGGGGGAAGCAGGGTGGAGAGTGGAAGTGAACAAATGTTTGAATGAATGAACAAATGTTCGCTGTTCAATACACATACAAGGCATCTTCCACAGTGTTCCTACTTGAAACTTACAGCAGTTATTCAAGTGAGATAGGAATCTTCCAGTTTACAGTACAACCTCCACTTTATAGATGAGGAAATGAGGCCCAGAGATTAGACGATTTTCCCAAGGTCACATGGCCTGTTAAGTGGAGGAGCTGTGGAAACACCAGACTTCTGGATTCTGACTCCTGATCCTTCTCTCTCGAAACAGGTTTCCTCCAGCCCTCTCCCCTCGGGGCCCACGCAGCGTCGACTCAGTGTCAGCGCCAGTGTTGGAGGTGAAACTGGGCTCGTGAGCTGCGTGCTCCCGGAGGAGCTATTCACTCAGATCCTGGCCGACCGAATTCAGGTACGCCCACACCTACCTACGTGGAGATGCAGGGCTTACACGCCTGTCCCCCTGCTGTAATGCCGAGGTTCTGAGCCATTGCCCACACACAGCAGCTCAGAACCCAGGGGCCTCGGAGAGGAAAGATGGGTTTCTTCACCCTCTTTTGTCCTCTTGATAGCCCTCGTCAGTCTCTGACCCTGGCTGTCTGCTGGCTGAAACCACACTCACCTTAAGGACCAGTGAGCAGAAGGCAACACATTCAAAACACACACGTACAGAGTCATGGTATAGCCCTCAGAAGTACGTTAAAAATCGTAACGTGGAGCCATGATAAGTTAGAATTTGGAGTGATGTTAACTGTGGTAAAAATAAGTGTTTACACAGCTCAATTGGTAAAGAATCTACCTGCAGTACAGGAGACCCAGGTTCAGTTCCTGGGTCGGGAAGGTCCCCTGGGGGAAGAAATGGCAATCCACTCCAGGATTCTTGCCTGGAGAATCCCATGAGCAGAGGAGCCTGGCAGGCTACAGTCCAGGGGTCGCAAAGGGTCGGATGTGACTAAACTACCACCACCATGTTATTAACTGAGAAAATCAGATTATTAAATAGTATGTAAACCATAATTATATTTCTCTAAAAATATTTATAAATGTGTATCATACACATAATAAAAATCCTTAAAATACATGTTAACTGTGGTTATCTTTGGCTAGCAAGATTATAGGTTTTTAATCTTCATACATTTCTGAATTATTTTATAATGATATATGGCTCTTAAAGTCAGAAACACAGTAACTGTTTATTTTTGTTTTGATTTTTCATTAGTGTTGTTCAGTTCAGTCGTTCAGTTGTGTCTGACTCTGCGACCCCATGAACCACAGCACGCCAGGCCTCCCTGTCCATCATCAACTGCTGGAGTCCACCCAGACCCATGTCCACTGAGTCAGTGATGCCATCCAACCATCTCATCCTCTTTCATCGCCTTCTCCTCCTGCCCTCAATCTTTCCCAGCATCAGAGTCTTTTCCAATGAGTCAGATCTTCGCATCAGGTGACCAAAGTATTGGAGTTTCAGTTTCAACATCAGTCCCTCCAATGAACACCCAGAACTGATCTCCTTTAGGACAGACTGGTTGGATCTCCTTGTAGTCCAAGGGACTCTCAAGAGTCTTCTCCAACACCACAATTCAAAAGCATCAATTCTTTGACACTTAGCTTTCTTTACACTCCAACTCTCACATCCATA
>SJYQ01001915.1:38638-114673 GCA_006410935.1 Redunca redunca | reverse complement strand
TAAATAAGCAGGGTGACAATATACAGCCTTGGTGTACCCTTTTCCTATTTGGAACCAGTCTGTTGTTCCATGTCCAGTTCTAACTGTTGCTTCCTAACCTGCATATAGGTTTCTCAAGAGGCAGGTCAGGTGGTCTGGTATTCCCATCTCTTTCAGAATTTTCCACAGTTGATTGTGATCCACACAGTCAAAGGCTTTGGCATAGTCAATAAATCAGAAGTAGATGTTTTTCTGGAACTCTGTTGCTTTTTCCATGGTCCAGCAGATGTTGGCAATTTGATCTCTGGTTCCTCTGCCTTTTCTAAAACCAGCTTGAACATCTGGAATTTCATGGTTCACGTATTGCTGAAGCCTGGCTTAGAGAATTTGAAGCATTACTTTACTAGCGTGTGAGATGAGTGCAATTGTGCAAAACTTCGAGCATTCTTTGGCGTTGCCTTTCTTTGGGATTGGGATCAAAACTGACCATGTCCAGTCCTGTGGCCACTGCTCAGTTTTCCAAATAGATGTATTTGTAAAGAAAAGAAAACCGGATCATCAGAATTTGGGAGGGTTTGCTGCTTATGGATTACAGAAAACTAAATTGCTTACCGGGTCCTAGAGTTCTGTGTTTGCTTGGTTTGCCAGAATGGGCTGCAGTATTAATTGCACATTTAAGTAAACAAAAAATTAGACTTGAGTTTCCCAGAAGAGGAGGAATGTAATTACCAGAAATGATTCATGTTAAGGTTTGAACTCGCTACTGTGTTAAAGGTACCATTGCGCTCAGCTCATTTGAACACAGTGGTCTAGTAAAGTGTGCAGGTGTTTCCTGCACCCAGAGCAAAGGCCGAGACCACTGGTAAAACCCAAAGTAAGCCAGGAGAGCTGTGCTACTCATAGTGCTGGCCTCTGATGAGATACAGAGTTTGCGCTACTTCTTTTATTGACCAAGTCTTCCCTATGAGGGAAAAAAAAAAATGGCAGCTAAACTAAATAGTTTGTGTACTGATTGCAGTAGTTGATTTTCTGACCTGGGATTCTCGTCTCATCAGAAAGTGCAGTAATCAGTCTCTAGCCCATGGTGGGCAGTCTCTGCGTTACTCTTTAAGTAACACTGCAGTGCAGCCAAGGCCTGTTCTACAATAGTTATTGTTACCAAAATCATTTCGCTCCAAGGCAGGAAAACCACTAGAATAAAAATGGCCCATCTGCTACCGCTGCCTTTGCTGCAGAGGGACACCTTTTATACACATCTTCCTTCTCTGTATTTCATGGATCTTCCCAGATTCTCATCTCAACATTATTCGTTTTCTTGATTTCTACAGAGACAGAATAAATCCGTTACTCTGCAGATATGTATGACAAAGGTCTTTCATGACTGCTGGAACATTTTTATTTTTCTCTCTTGTTTAATTACAGCCCCATTGAATCTGGCAGGTGGGAAGGCAGTGGAACTTTCATCTGGGCCCAGAACCAAGGGCAGCACCTGTAAAAGCAGCATCAAAAGAAAAAATAGCTTCCTTCTTGGAGAACAGATGATCTTGTGGCCACAGTAACTGTTTGTGCTCTGGTTTCAGCTGAGTGACTGCTACCGAGGAGTGGTGTTTGATAGCCTGGAGACACTCTTTGCTCGGAACGCAGCTACCGCTCTCCTCTGCCTGCTGAAGGCCATCGGCAATCGGGAGCACATCTATGTCATCAACATGGCCCAGGATTACACAGCCATGAAGGCCCGGGAGAAAGCCAAAAATGAGCAAGAAGGTAAGGCCATTCCCTCCTGGGCTGTCCTTCCAAGCCCTATAGGTCTTTCCTTTCAACAGAGCTCTAGGCTTTTTAGAGTCCTTCCCTGCTGTGACCACCCATTAGGTTTATGTGCAGCTACATCTGCCATCTCATTGGCGCCCCACCTCTGCCCTGGAGGGTGGCTGGGAGTTCTTATTTCTACTTTGCATGTGAGGAAGTTGAGATACAAGTGACCTGCTGAGAGATTATAGAAGGAAGGATGGAACCCAGCTCTTCTCACCATAGGCACCTTCCTCTTTCCCCCAACATCACATTACATCCCTTCATCTTCTGTAATTACAGCCTACCTGAGGGGATCACAGGGCTTCCAGGTGGCTCAGTGGTAAAGAATCCACCTGCCAATGCAGAAGATATAGGAGACGGAGGTTCAGTCACTGGGTTGGGACAGTCTCCTGGATGGCAAGCCACTCCAGTATTCTTGCCGGAAAAACCCTATGGACAGAGGAGCCTGGCTGGCTACTGTCCATGTGGCTGCAAAAAGTCAGACATGATTGAGCAACTGAGCACTGACGGAGAGGACCACATCACTGGTCCCCTCCTTACTCAGGTGACCCATTCATTAGCTTGTCGGTTTTAAGCCCACTGTGAATTTCCTGTAAGACCAGAGTAAAGCTTGTAACTTTAGGAAACAGTTTCTACATTTTAGCCTATTGTGTACCAGGCACTGCAGCAGATTGTGTACACCGAAAATGTCTTTAAAGGACACTTTGGGTCATTTAGTCCTCACAAAGATTATTGCCCCCATTCTACAGATGTGGAAAACGAGGCTCACAGATATCAAAAGTTTTGTGTAAGATCACAGAGCATATTAGTAAGACCTGTGTAACTCTGAGTTCTTTGCTTTTTTGTCATTCCAGGGGCCTGTGAAAATTTTTCAATGATTGCAAAGTACATACACACATACACAAAGAAAGTAATGTTAGCTTAAGTTCCAAATTTAGACAAAAGCAGACCCAGCAGATCTCGGCCCCCAAGGGAGAGGACGGCGCTAGCCCTCAAAGGCAGAATCCTGCTTCAGCCTCAGCTCCGGTCATATCACTGCCCTTCCTCACTCAGCCTTGCCTCTGTCTTCCAGAACAGTCTGCACCAGTCATAATGCTTTTCCTTTTAAGGAAATATTTACAAACACTGAGCTCTCTTAGTTCATAGTGAAGTGAAAGTTGCTCAGTTGTATCTGACTCTTTGCAGCCCCATGGACTATGCAGTCCATGGAATTCTCTAGGCCAGATTACTGGAGTGGGTAGCCTTTCCCTTTTCCAGGGGATCTTCCCAACCCAGGGATCAAAGCAGAACTCAAAGACTGCTTCCTTTTATTCTCATCCAGAGATTGAGCAGGCATCTCTCAGCAATATTTCAACCTCCAGATTCCTAGTTTCCAGAAAACTCATTTACCGTCAACAATCAACTTTTGAAAGAAAGTTACCTCTTTTCATTTTCTCAATTACCTGTAGTTTTCACAGTTGCAATATAGGTTCCTATTCCCGTAATCATTTTTAAAAGTCCTGAGGCAGCATACAATATTATTATATTAGAATCTAGTTGTTATTGAACATTTATGAATGTGCCAGGCACTGGGCTAGGTGTCTTACATGATTGCTTATTTGATCCCCACAACAGCCCTGTGAAGGAAGAATTATTATTCTGATCTGTTACTATCCTCTGGTAAGTGTTAGAGACTAAGAACTCAAGATGTAGATCTCTGAGCCCAAAGCTCAAACTTAGGGAAGCATCAGACAAGACTGTGGTGCCTGTGACATGTGCAGAAGCAGCCCAGAGCCTTCGTGCCAAGTGTGAACCACACTTCAGGACCTGGGATCTGCAGGGTGTGGACACTGACAGTCCTGTCACCTGAGCACTTTGGTGGCTTGTGTTAGTAATGGGTAAAGTCAGTAGGTGGTGTATTACTTTCCTATTTCTCCTGTAATGCACTGCTTCAAACTTGATGACTCACCACAGATATGTTCTCTGACAGTTCTGGAAGTCAGAAGTCCTAAAATTGAGGTGTCAGCAGAGCCATGTTCCTCTGGAGGCTCTAGGGGAGAATCCTCCTCGCGTTTTCTGGCTCCTAGGGGCCCCTGCATTCCTCGGCTCGTGGGTCCTGCCTCGCAACTCTCTGACCTCTGCCTCATTGTCCCCTCTTCTTCTCTGACCCTGACCCTCCTGCCTGCCTCTGGTGGACGTCTGTGATTATCTTGGGCCCACTCAGATAATCCAGGGTAATCACCCCAACTCAAGATCCTTAATTTAATTACATTTGCAAAGTTCTTTCTGCCATGTAATGTGACGTATTCACAGGTTCTGGACATTAGCACGTGGACCTCTTTGGGGCCTCTGTTCAGCCTACCACAGATGGAAACCATTGTGGGAATTGTGTGAGTGCAGGAAAGCCCACCAGAGATTAGGAGGCCGCCTGTGCTACCCGCCGCCTCTCCCTGTCACACACGCACCTGTCTGCTTAGGCAAGAGCTAAGCCACTGGGGTCCCCGCTGCCAAAGGTGGTGAGTGAGTTTTTCCCACCTTCCTGTTTGTTCCCCACAGAGCACAAACGCAGGGAAGCGCAGAAGAGAGAGAAGGAGCGTCTCCAAAGCATGGATGAGGAAGAATATGATGCCTTGACAGAGGAGGAGAAAATAACCTTCAACCGAGAGGTTCAGCAAGCCCTGCGGGAGAGGAAGAGGAGGTCAGTGTCCAGGGCTGGTCAGAAGGGAAGCACTGCCACTGGGAGCAATTTCCATCAGGCACACGGCCCATCCTGGAGACTAGGGTCATCGGGGCCGGGGAGGAGGCAGCAGTGGCCACGGGAGACCTGGGAGGATGACTTGCTGAGAGCAGAAACAGGTATCTTGCACGACCAGGGTGCTGGTTGCTGCAGCCTTCCCAGGTCTCCACTCTCCTGTCCTTCCGTCTTTCTGGGGGACCTATGGGACCCAGGGCTAGAGGCTTCTAAAAAGAGGAGGGGCTTCTGGCCCCTGCACTCCTGCTGGCTCCCCTGAGAGCTACGGCTCATCAGCCTCTGTGCTCAGGTGTCCACAGATGGGGGGCCGGGGGGCCACTCTTGTGACGTGGGCATGGTGGTTGCCCTCCATAACTTAGCCGTTTCTCCTCCTTTCCTGGCCAGTGTCTTGGCCTTTGGTGGTGCTGTCCATCCCGAGGTCTGACTGCCACTCCCACTTGCTCCTTAGCCTGGGCAGTTCAGCAGAGACCCTGGGCAGGCTCCCAGGCCAGTGCTCTCAGCCACCTTCTGTGCCCATCCCTGGGGACCACACGGGACTGACTGAATCCCCTCCATACCACCCACAAGACATGGCCCACGATTTCATGCTATCTCTGATACAGATGGGAAGTGTCCTGTCCTCAGATCTTCAGACATGCCAAGGGAGGGAGGGGGGTCTACTGCCTACCCCTCCCTAGGATTCCAAACACTGGTCAGGGGGGCAAGATGTTATCTATAATTTAATCCCCTTTTCTCCTCTCCCCCTACCTCCAGACTCCTCCCACTGGCCCCCAAAGAGCTCTTATGTCCTCTACAGTATCAGTATATATATATATACACCCACATCTCCTGCAAGGTCTACTGTAAACATGCCTGGGCCTCAAGAATCCCAGCTTTGGGATTCCAAAAGAATCACTTTTTTTTTTTTCTCTCTCTCTCTCTCTCTCTCATTCAGGTCATTTACTTTCAGGCATTCATCTCACAGTGGACTTAGAAAATGCAAATCTGATTCTCAGAGCTCATCAGGGACTTGTTTGTAATGCACACACACACAAAGTGATGAAGTAATGATCAGTCAGTTTCAATGAGCAGAGAGCCGCAGCAGCCAGGGACAACCAGGGATTCCCAGAGATGAAAACAAATGGATTCCGTATCGTCAGAAATGCCATCCCCTCCACTCTTTGCTTACACATGGTGCCCAGGCTTGGTGCCCTCTCTGCTGTTAGCAGCAGGGAGACACGGCTGAATCCATAGCCGGAAAGGAAAGAAAGAGAGAGAAGGAGAGGAACGTGGCCTTAAGTTCTAGCACCATGGCTCCAAGCGGGCCACAGTGGGGACTGCTGTGAAAAACATCATTTCTTCTTGTCTAAACCTCAGGCATGAGTGTAGAAAGCTGGGCCTCATCTGTACTGATATCAGAACAATCTTTGAAAGTTGTTTTTTAAGGGTGATAACATCCAACTTATTTACAGCCCTTGCCTCACTCTCCTGTGAAAGGAGATTGGAATAGAATTAGAGATCAGTTGAGAATTCCTCTTAGTTGAGCTTCAGTTATCAGTTTTACTAAATGATGATTCAAAGGTAGATGTGAGCCATCCTTTCCTCCTTTCTTCCCTTCTTTTCTTCTCTTCCCTTCCATCTTCCTTCCTTCCTATAATATCCAGCTTTCTTTTGTTCTTTCCTGGTTTTTGTGCTGAAGAAAGCTCTGCACCACGTTCCCCCACCAGGTGATTGCAGCAGGGGAGGGGCTCGGGCAGGGCCCTCTGAACTCTTTTCTTCTCTGCCTGACTTAATGAAGGGAGCTGGAGAGATTGGCAAAGGAGATGCAGGAAAAGAAGCTACAGCAGGAACTTGAGCGACAGAAGGAAGAAGATGAGCTAAAACGGAAGAATAAAAAGCCAAAGCAGGGACCCGGAAAGGAGGAGCCGTCCATGAAGAAATCTCAGATACCAAGCCGGCAGGTAGCAACCCGCCCTGGCCCCTCAGCGGCAGGCAGGCGCAGAGTGGCCCACCACCACAGCTAGCATAGCAGCCCAGCACACCTCCCCTCTGCTGGCCTAGGACTGTGCAGACTCTGTGGTGGAGCAAAAGGCAGGAGGAGAGGGATCAGCATTTTCTGAGCACTGACTGTGTGTCCCGCACTTGCTTGTGCTTCCCATCATCCTGTCCTTCCTCAGAGGTTCAGAGACATGAGCCCCATCCAGAATTTAACAGGATGAGCTGTGACAGTTGTGTGTGTGCACAGATCTGGCTCCTTCTGCTGTCTCCTGCAGCCCCCTGGATGGTGTTAAATCGACTGGTGGTGAAGAGCTGTTTGCAGTGAGCCACCAAGTCAGTGTGTTCAACCAGGAGCTGATCCTCGACCGCAGTCAAGGGAGATGCTCCAGCATAAGCTGTCCTTGTGATTATCAGTCTGCCTGTCACGTCTCTGCCCACTGTGACACACGGTACCCAGGCTTGGTGCAGACTGGCCAGAGCAACGTGCAGGGTGGCGCCAGTGGCTGAGGGGTGGCTAGCTGGGGTGCACAGTGGCCACTCCAGCCCCGAGAGTTCTGAGGGTAGAACTAAAGCCAGACTCCCAGATTAGGTGCAGACTGGTCCCAGGAGGCAGATGGAAGAGCAGAGGAATCAGTGTCCAGGAGTCCCCATCAGGTAGAGCTCAGGAAGGAGCAGATCTGAGCACTTAAAACTTAGGCACCAAAACAAGGATAAGAAACAGGCTCCTGCAACCTTCCAAATGCAAGCCCTCCCCTCAGTAGGCACTTCTTCCATACTCAGTCCACTTCCACTTGGAACAGGATATCTAGGCAGAACTCTGTAGATGCGAACAGACAGCAGGCACCCAGCCCTCCCCTCCCCCACACAAATAAGGTGATCTACCCACTCCAGGAGACAGTGTTGTCAGTACTGTCGTGTCAGCCCTCTCCAGGCTGTAGAGACGGACATTTAGGCGGGGAGCTGATGCAGTGCAGAGACGGGATAACCGGCCTGGGCCTCTCATGCCTCCACACCTGAGCTTAGGCAAGAGAAGAATGTCACTGGGCTGAACTGGACTGTATGTCATCAAAGAACGACCCCCAGACCTGTGAGGCCTCCTGGAGGGTTTCATCAGGGGGGGAGAAAATCAGAACCCACAACGTAGTAAGAAAAAGAATAAGGTTGGTTTCTCTCTGCAAGGTTCATTACATAAAATGCAGGTTTGTTTAAGAGCCTGGAGTGTAGCCAGATTCTGAAACCCTGTCTGTCCCCAGCAGCACTGATTAATCTGTATACATAATCTGTATAATGTTAATAACTTGGCACTACAAGAGCTTTTACTCTGTGACAGACACTGTTATAAGCTTTCTACATGTACTCACACATTTAACTTTCAGTGGTCCTCTGGGGTAGTTATTAATATCACTGTCAACACGATACAGATGGGCCAGAGATGCGGATTGCTCACCCATGGTCACACAGCTGACAATTGTGAGACCAGGTTTGGACCACTAAACTCAGCGGCCTCTCCGGAGGAAAGGCTCGTCTTGCACATCTTTTCCTGTTGAGCCTTCAGAGCAGCAGCTGTCAACCAGGAGTGAACATTACAGCTGCTATGCAAAATGCCCGGCCCCAGCCAGCTCCATGACAAGGAAGGACCACAGAGTGAATCTGCTAAGAAAGGGCCCCGCACCATCCATAGGCACAGCCCTGGTGTGCATGCGAGGGGCTGGAATCCTATGAGGCCGTCTTACAAAGCAGAATGCCCTCTTTCTCCTCCTTTTGCGATTGGCTCTCCCTGAAAGAACTGTTTTAAGAATGTTTTGTGTGTTTTTGCCTTCTAGATTCTTACTTTTTCCAAACTAGAGGTGAAGATTGACGCAGTAGAAAGAAAAGTGTCCGTCAGAGAGCAGGTAGCTGTGGGGGAGGAAGAATGGCTAAGAGGAGGAGGAACCTCTTGTCAGGTATCAACATGCTTTGGTTCCCTCTTGTCCAGGAGCAAGAGGACAGCGAGGGGGACCTCCCGAAGGACACTGACAAGAACATGGTCCAGAAGTTTAAGGCCTTCGAGCTGACCCTGAAGGACATCCAGAACATCCTCACGTACTGGGACCGGAAGCAGGGGATTCTGCTGCACCACCTCGGCGCTGAGGACTGGAGCCACGAGGACGGGGCCGACCAGCGCCCGGTTCCCTCCAGCGGCCGCCGAGGCCGCAAGGACCGCGAGCGGGAGCGCGCGGAGAAGGAGCGAGCCGAGAGGGAGCGCCTGGAGAGGGAGCGGGCCGAGAAGGAGCGGCTCGAGAAGCTCCGCGCCCAGGAGGAGCGCAGCGAGGCAGGCGAGGGCGAGGGGGAGGACCAGGAAGGGAAGAAGGATCTGGGCGTGCCGTTCATAAACATCCAGACGCCTGACTCCGAAGGCTCGAGCTGGAAGCAGGCCCTGGAGAACGAGAGGCTCCCTAAAGGCGAACAGGTACAGACTCTCCTCCAAGACAGAGATGTAACGGCCGGGTAGCCAGGCTAGTACAGAGCTAGTCCTTGTAAATGTGTTTTTAACACAAAATCCAGAGCCCCTTAATTCCATTCGTCTCTGATATCCCTTTGTATATAAAACAAAAATGGCTAAAAGGAAGTTCCACAGATCTAAACTGTTCCATCTAACCGTATAAAAAGCCACTCATAAAGTTAATTTTAGTGTTGACAATACTGTGTTATGGGTTGGCAAAGGCAGATATACTTCGGGGGTGATGCAAATGGCTCAATTATTCTAATATTTCTTTCCCATAAACTTCCCAACATGACAGAAATTATACGACCGGACAGCTTCTTGTTCCTAGAAACAAAAGCATCATATTCAGAAACCCCTTTGGCAGTGATTTGGAGGGATGGTTATTATAACCTTTCATCCAGGGACAAACTTTTTCGGTGAAATACCAAAAACAAATATTTGAGGCTACAGGTCATATAGTCTCTGTCCCCAACACCCACCCCCACCAATGGATGTGACTGGAGATGACTCTGTTCAGATACAGCTTGATTTACAAAAGCAGGTAGCAAGCCAGGTTTGAACAGGGGGGCTGCAGTCTACCCACTGGTTTAGGTTAGTATTTATCAGAAACTCGATGCAGCCTTAAAAGCAGAGAGCAGAGCCTGAGAGGAACCACGAGTCAGACTTGTTTAAAGAACTTCCTGCCTCTATTAATTTAATTAGGGGATGCAAATTATTCATCCCTTTCCTCACAGATATTCTGAACCCTGGGCGTTAACTCGAGCTACACGTTAGTCAGGAAGTGTCTTCAGCTTTCTGACCGAGAGAATTAGCAACACAGGATTACCTGAAGATAGTTGCTTGCTCGAGCTAATAGCCTGTTTGGTCCACTCAGGTGGCCTCGTGGTTGTGACGACAACAATTAATCAAGGGATAGCATCCTTTTTCTGAGGGTTTTACAAGCTGGGGAGAAAATTGCTACCAGATTTTCAAGTCATCTGCTCTGGATGGCTCTCATTCATTATGTATCAGAGTAGAATGGGAAATGCTACAGGAATAAGTTGACTCTCTCAAGTTTCTTTTTTAACTTCTCTCTTCATCCCCATCTTTCACCCCATTCCCAGAACTTTGATGCACTTCTTTTTTTCTTTGCTGTATATGACCTGCTCTAGCCCTAACTCTCTCTTACCTTTGAAAAGAAAGAACACTCAAAGATAGAAGAAATATTAACAGGGGATCTGAAAATAAATGAAACAGCTCTATACTATAGACATCAGAATATTAAGAGGTGGTCTCTTTAAACAGAGGTTTGAGTCCCAGCTGTGTGCTAGGCCGTGTGCTATATCACCCTAGTTCCAGTCCTAATGAACTTTACAGTCCAGTTGCAGAGATAGACCATCAAGCAATCAGAATAAAGTGGCCAAGGTTATGATAAGAGAAGGAGCCTGAAGCCCATAGCAAGAGCCCCAGCTGGGTCTGGAGGTGTGGGGTCTGGAAGGACCTGCAGAACTGTGTCAGAGGCCCATTACACACCATCCCTGACATATATCAGGGCGTCTCCTGAGAAAGTTGAGAGAAAGGAGGAAGGGGCTCAGTGTCCTGTGTTCTTTCAGGGAGGCTGTTAGGGGTAGCGTGCCCTCTACACCAGAAATTCATCTTGATATTTTCCTTTAGATCCTAGACATCTTGGGCCTGGGTTCCTCTGGACCACCTATCCCACCACCTGCTTTATACTCAATCATCTCCTACCCTGTGAAGCGACAGCCTTTGGCCATGACAGAAATCCTGAAGCATTTCGTGTTTGTAACTCCACCCTCTGAAGACTTCTCCCTGACTGAGGAGAAAAGAGAAGTGGAAGCAGAAACAGAGCTTTCAACCACCCCAGGCTCCTCGAAGGTAAATGGAGAAACTTATCCTCCTGACCTTGGTGAGACTTCACATGGGCCCTCCATGTGGCCAAAAATTGAGCCCGGGGTTGATGTCAAGCTCACTGGGGTGTTTGCCTCCACTCGCTTGGGATTCCACCCGAGCCTCCCTAAGCTGCACCTTCCCTGGGTCTGACTCTTCCTGTGCCCCCAAGAAGAGACTAAAAATGACACTTGTTGATTCCCTCTGAAGCCCATTTGCAAAAAAAAAAAAAAAAGTGAAACTAGCTCTTTTAAAAAGGTAGCAGAATGTATTGTGAAGCTAAGGTAATTCACACAGTGCAGAAGAATACAAGAGTCAACAGACACAAGGAAACACACACCATTAGAGAAAGAAAAGACTATTAAGAAATTATATGGGGAAGATTGGATATTTTGGATAAAGTTGCTTTTTATCTCCTTGCCTGACACAGTGCAGTAACAGTAATTCCACCTAGATTAAAAAGACAAGTGATCAAAATGAAATCATGAAAAAGTAGAAAATTTATTTTTACATATACAGTTAATGGAATAAATAAAAAAAGAAAAATAGATTTGACTAGTAATATGAAGAATGCATGGATATTAAAAATTACAGAGGGCTTTTCTGTTCCCAGAGGAGTAGTTCAGTTCAGTCGCTCAGTCATGTCCAACTCTTTGTGACCCCATGGACTGCAGCACGCCAAGCTTCCCTGTCCATCACCAACTCCCAGAGCCTACTTAAACTCATGTCCATAGCATTGGTGATGCCATCCGACCATCTCACCCTCTGTCGTCCCCTTCTCTTCCCGCCTTCGATCTTTCCCAGCATCAGGATCTTTTCCAATGAGTTGGTTCTTCACATCAGGTGGCCAAAGAGGAGTATGGGGGCCAAAATTTGAATTGCCTCCTAGCTTTCTTCCTGTAAACCATGCATGTTAGCAAAAAACAAAATCAGCAGCAAATAAAGTTATCTATAGGCCCTGCTTACACCTCAATTAGGTAACAGAGAGCCCCACACTTCAGTTTGGTAAGTAAATAGACAGTCAACATCAGGTCTCAGCACTAGTGGGCAGGCCTTACTTGGGCAGAGTCCAGTAAAAAGGTAAAAAAGAAAATATTGCCACCATCAGAGGTGACTATTACACCAACCTCTTTTCTGAAAATTGAACCTTAAGGGGAAAGAGATTAGCTTTCCGTAACTTACAGTTTTAGAAGGAACTCAGGCTCATCTCCAGTACATGAAGGAAAGCTTTTCTTTCTAGGCGAATGACAGCTGAAATTATGGAAAGAATGGTAGAATTAGAAAGGCACCGTTCTGATATCCCCAATGATGTACTTGATTAAGGAGTGCCAGGGGATTCCTGGAGCGCTGGTTTGCTGGAGAACAAGACACTCTGAGCCAGAGTGTCGTCCCATGGGTGGCTGGCTGGCTGCAGAGAGGGGAGTCTGCTTTTCCATGGCCAAGATCTGCGAGCATCACTGCAGCCACACAGACACCCTTTGCGTCTGTAATCATGAGTCAGCCTGACATCATTTGTCTCCCACTGTGACAGAGTATGATGTGCACAGCATCCTCTCTGAATCTAATCAAGTTTTTAAATCTTTTTTTCAGTTTACATGAAATACAGGAAATAAGTAAGTTTTAAGAGACACTCTGAGAACAGTCAGAAGATTTGCAGACTATGGAGTATTCTGTCATGATACAGATCTGGTCTATGAAAAAAGATCAGTGTGATTGGGAGGGAATGAGAAATCTAGATTAAAAAAAAAATACTCAATAAGCACAACAACAAAATGCAGTATGGGAACACACTCCCATACTGCCCCGGTGGATCCAGGGGATTCGAAGGGGAGACGGAGTAGGCGAGGAAAAACTTATTCATTTAGAAATATAAAAGAGAGATTAGGAAACAATAGTGTAGTAGGAAAATTTAGTGGAGAAAAGAGGCGGAATAACTTGGTTTACGTGGAAAGCCAATAAAGTTCCAGACAAGGAACTTGCACCATCTACGTTGGGCCACCAGCGCCTGTTTGAATATCGGAGGGTGCCCCACCTTGGGCTCCCTCTCTCATGGATCTTAGAAGCCGGGGCAAATAAGTAGACATGGCAAGCCCCCACGCCCCAGATGGGAATTCAGCCAGAAAATAGAGTAAGAAAAGAAGACACGGGGGAAACCAGTCTTTCCAATGACTGGCCCCACCTCTATTGTCCAGAAAGGCCTTTTATACCTTTTTTTGTACATAGAGATCAATGGATAATATAAAATTATGCAGTGTCAGCAGCCCTGACTCTTATCGAGACCAAGCCTTTTCTCTGCATACTTAGTTGTATACACAAGTCTTAGGTGATTTACATCATCTTCTGGCCAGAAGGCCAATTAACATTTTACGGCCCTTTTCTGATAAGGATTTGTCAACCAGAAAACTTATTTGTGTTCTTCTTCCCAAAGTCTGGTGCTACTCTCAGAAAGCACTAAATAAAGTTACATTCTTACAAAGCAAAGATACAACAATTCATAACAAGTAAAAGGAGTACAGTGATTTATAACAAAGAAAAGTAATTAACTCAAAAGTCTAGTGTTGCTAACATCAAAACTACTATATTCCTTTTTCTATATCCCAATTACATTGATTAATATCCTTCAAGTGTCTAAAAGATAAAGAATATGGAGGCCTGGCAGCAGTCATTGAGTCAACAGTGAAAACCTGTCACCAATATAATTTTTACCTCTTTAGAAAAGGTTCTGTATCTTTGAGATGCTTTAAGCTTTGTGCCTCTCATGGCTGGGGGACTGTAAGCAATTCACAAGCTGCAAAAAGTCCGGGGGAACCTGTCAGGCAAGTTAGAGAGCCATCAAAGGGGGTTCAGACTGAGACATTCTTTTTATATGCAGGAGACTGTTAACTGGAGCCCTAAGTTAATTTCTTTTGCAGGCAGAAGAGTGGAAAGCACAGTACGTTAAAATCAGGCCAACTCTGGTTTTGGGGGGTAGATGTTCAGGAAAACTCAGGGGGAACCCCTGAAGCCAGATCACGCCTTTGTGTTTTGTCGGGCTTCCTTCCTCATGACCTTTGCCATTGGCGGGATTCCTCACGCTGGCTCCTGGCACCAAACCAGCTTCCAGCTTTCTCTGGAGCTTTGGCCTCCTTTCAGGGAATTGGGTACCAGGGAAAGCCCTAGACTCCTCTCCGCACTTCTCTCCTACAGTAGTGTCATAGTCTGGGCCCTGCCATTCTCAGCAGTTGCCAGCGTCTTGAACCTGACGAGGTCACCCCAGAATGCAGGCAGTGAGGTCACCCCAAACTGCAGGCCATGTCATGGGCATTCCTGTCTCCTGCTTCTGTGGTCGTAGGATAAATGTTTAAGACCCTGTGCTCATTTTCAATTTAAGACCCAGGAGGAGCAAATCACCTCATCTAAAGGGAGCAAACAGAAAACGAAAGAAAAAGAGAAAGAAAAAACGGATCAGCCACGTGAGACTCAGAAGGAGAAACGTCGAATGGCCTTCAACAGGAAGGGCCTTTCTGCAGGAACTTCCGGAACCATTGCTCCACTGTCGGACGTAGAGCAAAACAACTTATCTGGGCAGCATTCCCAGGAGAAATTCACCAGGTGGGCCTTGGAACCACCCAGGGAGGGGAAGGGTGAAGCTCCAAATGAGGGTGTGGCTGTCACAGCCTTAGATGGGAACCAGGTTGTCCTGACTGTTAAGGACCTCCGTGGTGGTCAAGGACTGCCATGCCTAACCGCAGCAGGAGTGGACTTCTCCCAGGCAACAGTCCTGTCTTCTCTTGACCCAAAGGAAGCATCCTCACAGTAAAAGCATGTGTGGTCATTTTCAGGCTGAATCATTTCCGGTGGATCGTGCCTGCCAACGGTGAGGTGACATTGCGCTTACACTTCTCTTCCAACGATCTTGGGATCTTTGACCAAACATTTAACTTTGAGATCCTTGGAACTCACCGCCAGTACCAGCTTTACTGCCGAGGTGTCTGCACTTACCCATACATTTGCCAAGACCCAAAGTAAGTGTATTTTGTTCTTAAAGATTGGCAGATACATTTTTGTTTTCCCCCATGGGACTTCAACCAAGGTGTGTCTTAATAGAAATGTGGAACCAGGGCAGCATCCCAGGCCCTCTTGTACCGCGCTCCAGAGCCATGAGTCACAGAAATGACACAGTACCATGTGGCTAAAATAGAGTGCTAGCAGATGTGAAGGGCAAGGGGACATCTTTCTGTGGCAAGTTGGTTTATTTAACTATTAAGCAAATATAAACAGATTTTGTATTTGCTATAGGACTTTTATCCTGTAACCTCAGTATATGTGTGTATCTCCACAGGCAGATTTTTTTCCCTGAGTACCAAACACTGAGCCCCCTATGCACCTCATAAAGGTCTCTGGCTTGAGCAAGCCAGGGGACTTTTTATAGCTTGTACACCTAGAGGAGTTTTTTTGCTATTCTCACAAGGGGCCATGTCGGACAGGGAACTCAGAAGCTGGTTAAGATCTACCAGAACTAGATTTCCTTAGGGTTCTCAGGACTTTTTCTAGCTAGGCACAGTAGAACAGGAAGTCCAGCTCAGTTTCATCATCAGCCCCATTATGAAAGGCACTAGTGGGAATATCTTTTTTCTTAGGTTCAAACTGTACTGTCTTCCCTCAGGGTTGGTTACATCAATGTCCTCAAATTAAGAGTCATTCCAGAAATGTCCTCAAATTAAGAGTTGTTGTCTCTAGACTCCTGGACCCTTTGCTGAACAGGGAATGTTGGGTTCATGTACACATCATGTGGAGGCATTCAGACACTTCTCCTCTCCTCTTCCTCCTCTGTGTTCAGGGTGGTATTCCCTCAGCGGAAGATGGACATGAAGGCAAATGAGATCATCTTTAAGAAGTATATTGTGAGCATGGAGAGGTTTCACTTCGGACCACTGCTTTGTGGGAAATCAAGAGATAAGTAAGTGTTCCATTATTTCAAAGCAGATTTCAGACCCCTGGGTTGGACCCATGAAGAGTACAAGCCAGGGTGCCTGTGTGTTAATCGTAGATCCAGCTCTTACTGACATTGCCTCAGGCAGCCCTGCTCCACAGATCAGAAGAAGTGGCTTCTTGTGCCCAAAGTTTCTGCTAAGCTCTCAAGTGATTGAGGATGCTGTTTTCCCACATGGGGTGGCCTGGAGAAAGACCCAGTTTGGGTAGGGGAATGGTAGAATATAGAGTTTACTTGGGGGTGTGTTCAGTTTGAGATGCTCGAGAGATACAGCTAGAAGCCACAGAAAGCAAGGCCTAGTCTATATGGTTTTGGTTCTCAGAGGAGAGTCTGTTTCAAGACAAAAAATAATGCCATGGGTCTGATGAGACCACCTAAATGAGAGTACACAGTAAGGCGAGAAGGACCGTGGATGAAGCCCTAAAGAATTCTACCACTCACAAAAGATAAGAGGGCAGGGGCTACTGGCGGAAACCGGGGGAGCGCGGTGTCCTGGAGCCATGAGAAGGGGGCGTGGCCGCCCATGTTGACTTCGGCAGGGAGGGTGGAAAGGTGATGCCATCAGCGTCCCTGGGGCTTAACAACATGGGAGTCATAGGGCCCTCTCAGGGGCTTTCTGAGGATGAAACCCAAGTAGAGTGAGTTGAGGAGTGAGTGGGAGGTGAGAGAATAGGGACAGAGTGTGGAGGTGGTTCTTTGGAAAAGCTTGACTGTAAAGGGAGATGGAGGCCGCTGAGGACAGGAGGGAGACCTGGAGTGCAGGGAGGGCTGTTCGTTCACTGTTGCTCTTGATGTTTAGATGTCAAGGGGGGAAGTAGGGAGGAAGAAGCTAGAGTTTCCAGAGAAAGTCAGGGCAGTGAGTGGTGCAGCTCCCTGAAACAACACGAGAGGTGAAGATGCTGGCTTTGCCAGGAAGAGGGACCAGCATCACATCGGAGGAAGGTGAGATGGCTTCAGGTGCAGGTAGGGTCACAGATTTGGCTGGAATGGTGAGGAGGTTCCCATGCAATCATTTTCTCCATAGTGAATGATGTGAGGTCATCCCTAACAGTGAGGCAAGTGGAAGGAAGTTTAAAATGTTCGGGAAATGGAGCAGGTATAAAACAGGTTTTGTGCAAAGTAGGAGATGGAGAATATTAGAGAAATAGATTAAGAATATCTGGCAGAACTGGGGGCCCAGCTAAGGTCAATGGTCATAAATATTTAGTGATACAAGTTTTGTTTTTTTTTTAGTCATATATAAGTCATATATATGGACAGGAAGGTGAGACCAGAAACAGAACCAGGATCTTGACCATGTCTTAATTCCATCTAGCATTTATTGTGATAAGCGGCAAATGATTGTTTCTATGCTTACTTGGTGAAATTAATGAGCCAAGTTAATTCTCCATTCCCTTCATAATCTCCTGTTTATTTCCTAAGATATTGGACTAGAAAATGAAGTTGAAGAGAGTTGCCGGTTGATGGAGAGGATCCTTAAGACCTAGTAGAAAGGCTTAGACAAGAGAAGGGGTGGGAATCAGGTTGATGGATGTGATGTACACCCATCAGCAGCCAGAGGTGGGATTCAGGGAAATGATGGCTGGTTCAGAGAGGCCTGTGTTCAGAGCAGCATTGGAATTAACTAGGGTATGAGGCCAGACAGCCATGATCCAGGAGGGCAATTACAGTGGTCCCTAAACGAGTATCATTTATCTTTTAAGTCTTGCTGAGCCTCAACATCCTCATCTGCAGAACAGGAAAATAATAGCGCCCACTGCACAGTTTTGGAAAGGCTGAACTAGAGAGTACACATGTAACTTTTAGCAAAGTGCTTGGTGGTGATAATTAACAGTGAGATGTGAAGGCCACCGCCTCTCTGGCAGTTACACAGAGAAAGCTCTGTGTCTCGGATTTAATCTCTGCCATGCCTTCTCCTTCCTTCCTCCGTTGTAGACTGTCCAGACTGTCCAGAGCTCTTCAGACTGTTTGTGGGCACAGTGGCGCCATGCTTTGCTGACCTGTGCTATCACCTCCAGCGATGTGTGTGTCCGTTGATGTTCCCTGTGCCTTCTCTGGCTGCTTTTCTGTTTGGCACCATTAACTGGGCAGTTTGCAGTGCTTACAGTGCTCCACTCAGCGAGTCTCTCCCTAAAGTACTAGGGAGCAGAAGCAGCCCTGGACAGTGAGCAATGTCAAATGCATCTATGTCGGAACAGTAGCATCCTGTGCGACTGTAGGAGAAGGTGGTAAATGAGGTCTTCTCTAAGATATGAAATAACAGGTCACTCAAACGATCATCTCTCTTGGAAGCATAAGCACTGGGAAGGATAGAGCTGCAGATGTCTTAGTTAGAAATCTTTGCCTTAGTAACAACTGCCATTTATTGGGCATTTGTTATCTGCAGCTGTCCTCAGAGCATTAGGTGCTCTATCTTAATATCAAGAGTATCAAATACACTCTTGATATTTCATTTGCTACTTGAAATCCTAAGAGTTTTTATCACCCCATCTTAAAGATGAGACCAAGGTTTGGGGTGGGTTTGTCGGGGAGTAGTCAGGTCATAGCTGCAAGTCTTCACCATAAGGTTTGTGTTCGTAGCCTTCATGCCACTGCCTCTGTGTAGCCACTTTATCCTCTGAAATCGCCTTGCACCTCATAGTCTGCTTTTCCACCTGAATTCTCAGCCAGTCCTCACATCCACATCCCTAATTTTTGTTCACTTCCAGGTACAAGTCCTCCTTGTTCCCAGGCAACATGGAAACACTGACAATCCTGAACAGCTCCCCAATGGTCGTGGAGGTGTTCTTCTGTTTTCAGAATGACATCAAAGCAAACACCTACTTCCTGGAGCCCATCAACATGATTCTGAAACCCAATGAGAAGCAGGTACAGTCGCGTGGAAACAAGTCTACCAGGGCAAGGCTTTCCTTTGAAGTTTGAGGCCTTGGCATCCTGGATATAAATGTTCTTTGTTTTGACTCTCTCATTAGGTGCTGAATGTATGGGCCTACCCTACTGCAATCGGTGTCTTTGAAGACAGCATTGTCTGCTGCATCAAGGAGAACCCCGAGCCAGCTGTCTTCAAGTTAAGCTGTCAGGGTGTCCGCCCAGAACTGGAGCTGGATCCCAGACAATTGCATTTTGACCGGCTCTTGCTGCACAGGTCAGAGTTCTAGATAATTCCAGGACTGGAATGAAATTTAAAGAACATTTAGTTCTAAAGTGACCAACTCATCCTGATCTGCTTGGGACCTGCCTAGTTTTAGTGTTGAAAGTCCTCCATTCTGGGAGACTTCTGGTCCTGTGCAAATCGGGATGGGTGATAACCCTCTGAGTTCACGGGTTGTCAGCTTGGGTTCAGTGAATGGACTGCAGGCTGTTTAAGGACTTGTTTAAGATCAACCGCCAAAGTGTGTGCATATTTGTGTTTTTTTTTCAGAAGGGCTAGCTTTTTTCAGATTTTCAGTCCATTACCCTAAAAGGTTAAGAATCTTGGCTCTAGAAATTTAGAGGACAAGCAGAAAACACTAGACCAGACCTAGAACTTACACAGTCATTCATGGAAATTGTATTATTCTAAATAGAGAATGTTTATTTTTGAGGCAGCTGGGTGAGTATATTGATTCATGTATCCTGCGTTCCCTGATCATCACAGGTAGGCCCGGTTCCCTGCAATATAGTAATAAACTGGTATGAATTGAAATAACCGGAAGTGTTTTTTTCTGATTTGCCATAATAAATCAAAATTGTTTGAAACTGACTAAATTTCCTTTGGTCTCTGCAGAAAAGACTCCAAGGCAGTTCTTCTCCGCAACATCACACTCCTGCCCCTGGCCTGGAGGATCACCAGCCTGGAGCACCTGGGCGAGGACTTCACCGTGTCCACCATGCAGGGGATCATAGCCGCCAAGTCTGAGTATAGCCTTCAGGTGCAGTTCCAGCCCTCCAAGCCTGTCAATGTCAAGAAGGCAATCCGGCTGGAGGTGAGGCTTCATATGTCTTCAGACCTGGTCACCCAGATGTGTACACGTTGGGTTCACTGACACCCACACTGCCAACTCACTGACACACCAAGGCAATTCTGCATGTTACACGCTCCCATCTAACCTGTGTTTGACAACCCACAGCACCCTGCTCTGCTTCTCTTCCCAGGTTATATTCCTTCAACATCCACACGAGGAAATGCCTTGGTTTTGGGTCACTCTGAAAAGCACTCTGGTGAACTTTATTTGATTTCTGTATCTCTTAAATTGTCCTTATTTTCCCCAATTACAAAATTTAATCCTCCCTCCTTCCCCTGCCATCCAGTAGAGTAGCAAGGGAAATAGGATGCTCTGGGCACTTATTCTCTGTCAATAGAGAAGAACTATATAAATTCTGGATCTGACAACCCACGTTCTTTGTCTTACCTTCTCCTCCTGCTGCCAGCCCCTCTTGTCATCTCTGTCAGAGGCTGAGCATCACAAGAATGAAGGTAAACTCAAGCAAGCCAATTTGTTTCATGAAACATTGTCAGAATGCTTGATGAAAGGAAAGATGGAAACTCTGAATTAAAACTTGAGTTTGATGACAGCTACAGATGNCAGTTCAGATTTATAAAATGAATTAAATCAATTTAGAATATAAAAGATTTTCATTTCAACTGTCAGAAAAGTGCTCTTCGGGTTTATTTGACTTAAAAGTTCAAAGAAGACTTTCCTACTGTGTGTACTCCCAACCCAAACTTCAGTAAGGTGGTGCCAGTGATACAGATTATTGAAACCCAGTGAGTAGACAAGATAGAAAATGTAGTCCCTCTTCCTCAACCTTTTATTGATTGCCTACACCAGCTTACTCCTTGGAAGGAAAGTTATGACCAACGTAGATAGCATATTGAAAAGCAGAGACATTACTTTGCCAACAAAGATACATCTAGTCAAGGCTATGGTTTTTCCAGTGGTCATGTATGGATGTGAGAGTTGGACTGTGAAGAAAGCTGAGTGCTGAAGAATTGATGCTTTTGAACTGTGGTGTTGGAGAAGACTCTTGAGAGTCCCCTGGACTGCAAGGAGATCCAAACAGTCCATTCTGAAGGAGATCGGCCCTGGGTGTTCTTTTGGAAGGAATGATGCTAAAGCTGAAACTCCAGTACTTTGGCCACCTCATTGCGAAGAGTTGACTCATTGGAAAAGACTCTGATGCTGGGAGGGATTGGGGGCAGGAGGAAAAGGGGATGACAAAGGATAAAATGGCTGGATGGCATCACCGACTCGATAGACATGAGTTTGCGTGAACTCCGGGAGTTGGTGATGGACAGGGAGGCCTGGCATGCTGCGATTCATGGGGTCGCAAAGAGTCAGACACAACTGAGCGACTGAACTGAACTGAATACCAGCCCTCCCCGAAAGAATGTTACAAAGAACACTCAGCCTACACAAATGCTCAGTAAACAAAAACTAAATACATTGCAAAAATGTTTCTTACCATAGCCCCTTCTAAATGATCCCCTCCTGCAGGTTCTTTAGTTTCAGACTCCCAAGAACCCTGAGGGTCTTGCCCTCACTAAAGAATCTCTCTTACCCTGACAGGTTTTGGACGCAGACAACCTCGTTGGTGTCGTTCAGATTGAAAACATCCTGATCTTTGCCGAGTCCTATGACGTTGCCTTAGACATCACCTTCCCCAAAGGTCTGTTGACCCCGCCAAAGAGTGCTTAGAGGTCACATCTTTTAGGGCAGTGTGTTTCCTGTGTAGGGAAAGACCAGTGATTGTTGGAGAGAAAGGTGGAATTGAGGTGAATAGTGAGCAGGCAAACTCAAGTGATGTTAGCAGTGTTACTACAGATATTAATCTCTCCAACTGGAGACAATAGTGGGTGGTCAAAATTTTAAATTTGAAGAGTTCTTTTCTGAGCAGTCATCTGAGAGTGAGTTCTTATCTTCCTGCTTATGTTGCTTTTCTGTCACCACCTAACAAATTACCATGAACCTTTGTGGCTTAAAACAATACAGATCTATTATCTTACAGTTCTGTAGGTCAGCAGTCCAAAATGGCTCTCCCTCGGCTAAAACCAGAGTGTTTCAGGGCTACTGTCCCTTCTGGAGCCTTTGGGAGAGAACCCATTTCCTTGCCTTTTCCACCTCTGGGAGGCACAGACATCCCTCAGCTCATGGTCCCCTTCCTCACTCTTCAAAGCCAGCAATGTTGGGTCCAGTCCTTCTCACTCTGCCATCTCTCTGATTCTCCCACTTCCGTCTCTCTCTTTTGCCTTTATGAACCATTGTGATTACTTGGGGTCCCCCCAGAGACACCAGGAAATTCTTCCTTCTTTTAAAGACAGATGATTGCCAATCTTGATTCCATCTAATACCTTAATCCCCCTTTGCCATGTAAACTGGCATTTTTACAGGTTCTGGGTATTAGGACATGGGCATCTTTGATAGGGGAGGTGCCAGGCCTTATTCTGCCTACCCACTGCCCCAACACCCAGGTTAGGGCCCTCCTTTCTCTGATAGGTCCCCTACTCAGCACAACTCACAGAATGTTAGAGCTACATGTTGCCTTGATGTACAGCATTATTCATTGGTCTTACGTACAGCATTGTTCATAATAATGGAAGATTAGGAAAACCCTAAGTGTCTATCTGTAATGGAATATTATTACTGTAGGAATAATATTGTAAATTATGAAATAGCCATATCATAGTATATTATGCAGCCGTTAATACCACATGGGGAGATTTTAGTTACATGGGGAAATAATTATGATGTAATACAGAGTATAACAATATGAATTTATGCATTATGTCCCAACTCTGTACATTATACAAGTGATTCAAAAGATTTTTTTTTAAACCCTGGGAGTTTTAGCTAATGAGAGACATGAAAGGAAGAAAGCAGTCCTAAGGTGGAAGCTAGAGGGAGCCACCTAGCTGAACTGAATACAGAAGTGTCTGTTTGCTAAGACTCAATTCCAAGAAGTTTTTCTAAGCCACAATGTTTTTAAAAAAGAGATTCTCTGAAATTGTCACCATGGATTTTCCATGTGAGCTTCAATAGGAAGTTCCCTTGCTTCTCGCTCCCATGCTCACTCATCCCTTCCCACCCTGGCCCCTGTCTTCTTCAGGAGCTGAAGGAGGCCTTGATTTTGGGATTGTGAAGGTCATGGACGAGGTGAAGCAGCCCCTGCAGCTGAAGAACCGTGGGAAATACGAGATCATGTTCAGGTAACCTAAAAATGATCAAGCATACAGTCGTCCACATCCTCTCATGGCGAGAGGAGTGTTGCCTGAGAGTTTTTTTAAAACATCGATCAAGGAAATTCTAGGAACCATCTCTGCTGTTAGCCTCTCTTAGCTTCAAATGAATGGAGTCCCAGCTTCTCTGCAGGTTGAGCCACAGGGACCTGGGGGTGGGCAAGAGCCTGGCGGGGAGGTTGGAGGAGGAGATACTGGGGTAGGGGGAGGTCTTAGGGTTGAGAGAGAGACTGGAGATGGGGCCCCTGCCCTCAAGCCATCCTGCCCGCCTTCCAGCTCCTCTCTGTTTCATAAGCTGATGGTCTATGTAAGATTTCACGTTAAAAAGGGATTGTCTATTTTTCTTTCCTAATGTTAAGAACTATTATATTATAGATTCCAAATGACAGCCTGGTGGAAGATAGCTCCAGCTTGTGTTTTATTTTAAAAATAAAACCCCTAAATAAGGAAGGCTCTTCAGGGAGGAAGAAGTGGCTCTGGGGCAGGGAGGGATGAGGTCCCCAGGCAGCACCAGCACCCGTGGCTGGTAGATGTTATGGAAGGTTGTCCTTCTCCCAGAAGAATTTGAAGTTGATAAAGGGACTTCCCCCACCACACAGACTCAATAGGAACTCCATATATTCATGAGCGTTTCATTTCAGTTCAAAGAATGCTGAAACTAGAGAGGTCCCACCTCAATACTGCTGTTTCTTAGAACTGGAGAATGAAATAAGTTAATATAAATAAATGCTAAACAAACCTAGAAGAAAGCCACAGTCACTTTGGAATTAGCGCTAAATGGAATCTTGCCCGTTGTGAGTTTTATTTTATGGATTATGATAGGTGTTACCCCTGCTCTTTTAGGCTGCATGGAACAGTCTCCCTCAAGTTGGAGCAGGTGATCAGGGTTCACTGAAAGGATGTGCAGGGAGGTGAGGCAGCCCAGGCAGCGTGCACTCTGCAGTGAAGGGCCAGATCTCCTGGAGTGAGCATGGGGATGACACACGGGTCCCTATGCAACTCCATGCGTCTCGCCTCAGCTTAGGTTTCTTGCTCCAGCTCCAGTCCCCAAGCTTTTCTCTGCAGCCTCTCATCTCACCTGCACTGGGCCAGGGCTGCGCTTCTGAGCACCTCGGTTGCATGCTTTCTGCCCCTGCCTTTCTGTCCTTCCTTAGATCCCCCAGCTTCTGCATCGCTGTTCCCTCTGTGTCCACTGCATCCAGGCTCAGAGCAAGGAGGGAGACAGAGAGAGAGAGGGAGACAGAGAGGCAGGGAGAGGGAGAAATGAATTGATTTGGTCCTTATCCAATATCACATGTTCCTCTCCTTCAAGGACATCTCTTAACCACGGGCTGGAGATGGCTATCTTTGCCTCAAGCCTCAGTGCCTGGCCTGGTCAATCCTGGCTAAGGAGTGGTCATGGAACACAGAGCACAGTGGACACTGCTAGGCACAGTGGTTAAACAGGGCTGGGGACGTGGCAGGCACTTAACCAGTCTAGAGTCTGATCTCTGGTGTCTTGAGCTGCCTAGATAACGACTAAAACTGACTTTTTCCTCTTGTCACTCAGCTTTTCTGTGGACTCCTTAGGGATTTCTGCAACCAATATAAGTTCCATGATCACAGTCCAACCCAAGAAGGGCTCACTGACCACGACAGAAAAGCCCACAAATGTCCAGGTGCTCTTCCATGCAAAAAAGGAAGTGAAAATCGAGAACCAGCCAGTTCTGCGCTGTCAGGTAAGAGAGCTTGAAAGGATGACTCACACGGTGACAAGTGCCAAAATGAAGCTTATGTAGTCTAACCCATGCCCTGAGGGGGAAAGGGAGGGCTGACTTGGTGGCCACCAGAAAGGATTCACCAGGGCTTGGGGATTCACAGGCACAGAGAGGTCAGGTGGGAGGTGTTCAGAGTCATCAGAAATTGAAGCTCCAGGGAAGAAATGTGGCCCCCGGGCTTTGGAAGAGACCAGACCAGAGACAGGGAGGCTGAGTTCAGTCATCAAGTGCAAAAGAGAAGGGGGAAGGGAAAGTGGGAGGCAGGGTTGGTGCATGTTGACCCATAGCTGGTGCACAGTAAGTTTCACACTAGCATTTGCTCGTATTATCGATGCAATTATATAAAGAGAATAAAGAATGTGGCTTCGTGTCAATGAAGAAAATAAGGAACGGAGTAGATAGCCATAGAAAGTATGCTGGCAACTGTAATTCTGGTAGCTGACATCTTCCCAATCTATCTTCTCTTTCTAGATTATTGAGCCTAATGTCTCAGAAGGAGGTGAAATGATTGCCAGCATCCCGATTAAGTTTTCTGTGACTGCGGTGTTCTCCAAATACAACATCAGCCCCTCCTCCATCATCAACTTCGGGGCTTTGATCTATGGCACTCGTAAAAGCGCCTTCTTCACCATAGAAAATCAAGGCATGATCGACTTCAAGTATGCCCTGTATAGGCTGACAGGGGAGAGCCCCCTTCATCAGAAGAAAGTGTAAGACAAGTATTTACTTAACTCAAAACATCCCCTGGTTAATTGGTGCTTTTTATTCTCCCATGAACTTTCATATATTTTATCTAAACTCATCCACCCAATCCCCCTTCGTGGGTGAGGTTACTAAGGTTTAGAAATGGCACATCCAAGATTATCAAAAAAATCACCAGTGATTCTCAGTTCTGAACCCACATCTCTGACTCCAAATTTCATATGCTTTTCAACTGCTGTCCAATATGCGATACATTTTAATTGAATAAATGTAAAGTCTTCTGCATGGGATTGTGTCTGTTGCCTCGGTACTCCGAGTGTGCTACGTTGCTTACCAGTAAGTCACTTCCTGTCTGTCATTCTGTAGAAATCAAGGGATGATTATAACAGCAAGCTAAATCAAAAGAAATCACGATGTTTCATGTTGAGGGGGTGGCAAAGAGTACCCTAGAAATTTGGCCTAGAGAAAGCCTGGTGAGGCCTCCACCTTCCTGGGGCTATCTTTACCTTGTCTGCATGAAGACACTTAATCACTATAACTAACTTAATAATTGTTCCAACAAAGAACTGTAATTTTCACAAAGTGGTTGTCAGTCAACTAACCGAAATAGTTCATGGTTTTGAGTGCTTTTGGCTTTGATCTGATTGTCATATTCTTTTTTTTTTTTTGACAAATTAGGGACTATTTTTACCAATTCCCAGGCACTTTTTCTTGACTTTCTAATGAACTGACTTTCTCAATAGTCATTTAAGACTGACTTTCTAATTAATTGTTTTAAATCAGACACACAGCTTCACATTGTTTGTAATCATTTCATATTTTGGTGGGTGTCCTCTTCCATTTTGGCAAACATTTACAATTATTATTTCCTTGCAGTAATTTTAATGTCCTAATGAGTCATATTTAATATGTATAATTTCTNCTTTTCTCACACTTGTTAAATGAGTTTGGCTGTTAATAAATAAGCTGACCATGCTCCCTGATGCCCTCTGGGCAAGGAAAGGCCCTTTCCTCCATTCCAAGAAGAAGGGACCTTGCAAGCAAGCAGGTAGGTGGTATTTCATGATCACCCCACCCTGAGGGTGTATTCCCACTTCTTTAATCAGAGCCACCCATGTTAGACATGCAAGACCCCGGGAAAGCGAGAGCTTCTACAAGACTGGACCTTCCAAAACAACCAAGTTCTCTGACTCTGTTCAGAAAGACATGAACGTCACAAGCCAGGTGAGCACCCTTTTCTTTGTTCAACAGAAACCTTGTAAGGCCTCCTGCAAACTAGTTCTTCCAACAGTAACTCCCTAGGATACCAGGATTTGAGTTTTGAATATTCCTACTGTGGCAGGAACATTAACTAGTTATAATGAAACTATCACTTTCATATTAAAATAAGGAATTATGGCTTAATTTGGAAATCCTCTTTTGCTTTAAAACTTTCATTGGTTCCTCATTAATGGCTTTACAATTAGTGTCTATTCTTCACAAGTATTTAAATCAAGACTCTTTTGTTGGACTTCCCTGGTGGTACAGTGGATAAGAATCCCCCTGCCAACGCAGGGGACAAGGGTCTGAAGAGTCCACAGGAAGATTCCACATGCCGCAGAGCAGTTAGGCCCGTGCGCCACAACCACTGAGCTTGCATGCTGCGGCTGCCAAAGCCCAGGCACCAGAGCCTGCTCTCTGCCACAGGAGAAGCCACGGCAGCGAGAAAGCTGCACGCTGCAACGAAGAGTAGACCCCGCTCACTGCAACTTGAGAAAGCTCACACAAAGCAACGAAGACACAGCACCGCCAGAAATAATCATCTGTTGATACAAAACAGAAGCCCATTCAGATTGGCTTAAATAAAAGGAGATTTGAAGGCTTTTACTTCTGGTAATATGAAGTAGATGATTTTTCCCTATTCTTACAAATAAGTACAACTGAAAGCCATGAACATTGTGTATAAAACAAACAGAAGACTGAGAAGACAGAGAGAAAAAACATCACACCAGCTAAGGTTCTTGGGACCCAACAGACATCACAGTGATGAGTTCCCTGAGATTTCTTTTTACTTCATACTTCTCAGATTTGGTACGGAGGGAGCCAGCAATCCAGAAACATCAACAAGCACAGACCAAAAGCCTGCTCTCACTAGCCAAAGAACCGGGGAAAGGGTAGTCTAGCAAAACAGGAATGTTCAAATAAGAGCTGTAATGTTACAGTCAAACATGACAGAGAAATCTGTGGTCCTACACCACAGATTTCAAGAAAAGACCCACAGGGAACCTAGACTTCCCACTCAGTTCAGGCTGTAATGAGGTCAAAGTGATGTCCAAGAACACTCAGCAGAGAGCCAGACATTCATTACCCACCACCACCTCTGCCATTGTCAACAGAGACACCAATTGGGAAGCCTTGGCTTCCACTCCATGTGGAAATGAGCTGCCCTTCCCCTCCCCGCAGTGGACCTCCTGCTCTGTGGAATCAGCAGAACAGTAATGAGACAATATAACCCTTCCCCACCCCCTGCCCTGAGGGTGATACTGGTCTAAGACTAGTGAGGAACTGGAACTCCCACCCTTGCCTAGCAGCAGTAAGAAGTCCGGTGTGGAATCTGGACTGCTGTCCCCACCCAAGAGGCGTCAGAGAAAGCCAGCCCAGAGAGAAGTTTAGTAGGATCCAGAGTCTCATAATATAATATCCAAAATGCCCAGGTTTCCACTGAAAATCACTCAGCGTATCAAGAACCTGGAAGATCTCAAACTAAGTGAAAACAGATAAGCCATAGATGCCAACACTGAGATGACCAAAATGTTAGAGTCATATGACAAAGATGGTAAAGCAACCAACAGAAAAATGCTTCAAAACCCAATTACAATAGGGCGAAAAAGGAAGAACACTCCTAAGACCCAGAGGAGTGCGTGGTAACATCCCATGCTTTGAGCAGATTCTGTGCCCGTTGCTTTGTTAACTGCTTCTTGCACATTCTTTCATTGAAGCCTCCGGTGGTCTCAGGGTAAAGGCTTTAGCTCCATTTTCTGGATAAAACTAAGACTCAGAGAAGTCACTTGACCAAGGTCCAACAGTTCATGCACAGGAGGGTTTGAAGTCTGCAATTCAAACCCAGGACTACCTGACTCAAAGGTCGATACTTTTAGGCCCCACCCCTCTGTTGGGAGCTTCCCATCTGGGTAAGTGTTGTACTATGTGGAATGTGTCTATTTCCTTAAAACCCCCACTTACCCATGATTGTTCAGAAGGAATATGTATAGAAAGAAGCACTAAGAGAGCCTGTTCCTGAAGGACTGCCCCCCGCCAGGCCCTCCCTGCCTCCAGGAGCACAGCTGGAGCCAGAGAGAGCTTGTGGGGAGGGCCTCCCACCCCTGCCACCCAGTCCTTCTTGACACCATCTCATAATTCTGGTGGAAGGGCTCAGACCTTGCCACTTACTCTGCCTCTGCCCCTCCTGCAGGCTCGCTTCACTCACGGGATGTTCACCGTGTACCCTGGGTTTGGTACCATCCCTTCCGGAGGGATGCAGGTCATCACAGTTGACTGTGTGGCTGACCCCGTGGGAAGATGTGAAGAGTTCATAGCAATTGATATCTCTGACCGAGATCCAAGAGACCAGCCTGCTGGCATCCCATACAGCCTGTTGGCTGAAGCCTGTCAGCCAGGTACTGAGCGCTCAGATGGGGCAGCATCCCTTAAAAGACCTTCCTCTGTAACAGACCCCTCCCCCTGCAGGCACCTAATAGACATTGCTAGGCTTCTTCCTTTGGGACCTTAGAACTTCCTGTGGTATCTTCAGCCATATTTTTCCTTAAGACTTATAGGGCATGTGCATACCTAGAAGAGGATGTGCAGCTTTAAACTCCAGGTCTTCCTGAGTTTGGTCCAGGATTCTCAGATGGACAGTGTTATCTGGGAATCATGGTGTGATGGGGTGTGGCACAGGGTGACCCAGGAATACTGAATTCTGCCCATCTGAGACCTTTCTGGGTTCGGGTGGCCAGACCACTCCCTGTGCAAATGTGCACAGAGAACAACGGTCAGTGACAGAGCAAGTTTGGAGCACAGAGACTGCTCCTCTTGCTTTGGTTCTAGGTCCCCAGCAAACTTGCACCAAAGTGAGCTGAATGCCTCCTTCCCTCAGCTCACCCCAGATCTCCTCCTCCTTTCTATTAGAAGGAGAAGGTGGTCAGAGTCTGGAGACCAGCAAGAGCAGTCCAAAAAGGAAGAGAAGATAGAATGTGTCCCACCCCTCACACTCCCTTGTGTGAATCTCCCTGTCTCTCCCCTGTGATTGTCCTTTGTCAGAGTCTAAATCTCCAAGTTAGGGATTACAGAGAGTAGAAACCAGGCACTTAGGCTCCATCTCACAGTCTTCTTTCCACACCCCAGCCTTTGTGACTGACAACAACAGCCTGATATTTGAGGAGCACCAGCTCTGTAGCAGCGCCAACCTGAACAGCATCCTGCAGACCATAGAGAGCGGGGGCTTGTATGTGGAGGACGAGAACAAGTTCATCTTCTGCAATGTCCTGGTGGGCCATCAGGCCAAGGCTCGGTTCAAGATCTGCAATGTGGGAAAGATCGCCTGTGACGTGAACCTCATGGTTAAGCCCATCTCCAGCAAGGTAGGTAGCCCCAGTCCACTTGACTGGACTGATCCACTGTGGCCCCGGTCCACCGTGGTTGGCGTAAAGCCAGGGCGGGCGCTCTTGGAAACCCCTGCTGTGGAGCCAGCATCTCTAGTGGGAATTTTCTGGCTCCCAGCCTCCCTGGAAGTTATGTGAGGGGACATACGTTTGTCCCAGTGGATGTCTCTCTGGGTACCTTGTGATAAACGGGTTCACATAACAGAGTGGGGCACTCCTGCATCGGACACTCGCTGTGTCTACAGGACAGAGCGCTGTGGGGAGAGCCAGAGGTGGTGCCAGCTCTGGCAGGCTGCTCAGGGGGCACACTGGGCTGGGAGATGTCACTCTAAAGTGTAAAGTGTAAAGTGTAAGCTTTATTGAGCTCCTGCTGTATTCTGAGCATTGCGCTGATGTTCATTTATCTCATTTCATCCTCAGAAGTTTGTATTATCAAATTTTCTCCCCATTTTAGAGTTAGGAAAATTGAGACTCAGAAATGCTGCATTCTTCCCCTAGGTCCCAGAGCCTAGGGATATATAGCTTGGTTTAAAACCAAGCTTCATCCGCTTAGTAGCGGAAGTGAGAATTGCTCAGTCATGTCTGACCCTTTGTGACCCCCTGGACTGTAGCCCACCAACCGCCTCTGTCCATGGGATTGTCCAGGCAAGAATACTCGAGTGGGTTGCCATGCCCTTCTCCACGGGATTTTCCTGACCCAGGCATCGAACCCAGGTCTGCTGCATTGCAGGCAAATTCTTTACCATCTGAGTCAACACCAGGTAGAAAATAAGTGCCTATCTTGGGCTCTGCCAGACCAAAATTGCCTTCCCTCTCTGGGTTGGACCACACTGAGACACTGTTTCCTTGCCGTGGAACAGAAAATTCAGGAGATCAAGAGAAAGGACTGAGTCAGTGGGTTTAACTCCCTGTTAATTTCCAACCAGTGTGCTGCAAACACTGCCTAGTGTCTCTCAGCCACATCAGTTCTCTAGCCCAAGGTAGAGTCTTGACCCAGGTGGTCCTTGTGCCCCAAAGTCACATGAGAATAAGTTCTTACAGCTAACAGTGGTGGGGAGGTGACCTAGTGGATTGGCCTAGCCTAGAGCTGACAGTGTGCATTCTTGGGGAACCGTCACTGCAGAGGGCCAGGGGTTGGGAGACTGTCATCACTTTCTGGCCTTCTTGGGACAGGAAAGGGCAGCTTTCTCCCTGTGCCATTGCTAGAAACATAAGAAATGAGCGAGCCTGACTTCTAAACAAAGATAGCTTCTTAACAGGGATTTGTAGACATTATGTTGTTGTCCTCCTTTGCTTAATTTCTGGCTCTTACAAGACCTTTTACAGTAACTCAAAAATAAAGGGATGGAACAAGCCTTATCATTCCAGTCTACCCAATGTAACTAATTAGTTACCCAGGCACCAGTTCCTCTGTATTTCTTCCACCCCTTTGGGAAAATGGACTACAGAGAAGCCTAGCTCCTCTTGAGCAGTTCCATTCATTCCATGAATCAGTAGGCACTGATGTGCTTCACCTTCTAGCCCAGGCTTCAGAGGTTGCACTGTATTAACCTTTGGTGATGGGTGCATCCCTAGCTGAATCTGCCCTCACATGGCCTCAGGGGCCCAGTGACCGCAGCACATACTTTTCCAGACAGATGCATGCTGTTGTCCTTCCTTAATTTGCAGATTTTCCTTTGGAAGGGGCAAAGAAATTATACTCTCAGCTTAAGAGCAAGAAGGAATAGTCAGTCTTGAATCCCACCTGCCTCCCATGAGAATAAAAAATCCTTTTGAGGTCGTGCCCACAGTCTTTCCCAAACATTGCTCCAAAACAGGAGCAGATGAAGTGCTGCAGGAGGTGGTTCTAACTAGCACTCTTAAAACTGCAAAGAGCAGAAACCCACTCAGAATGGCCCCACCATAACAAGGTTTGCTTCAGTGAATCCGAGACCTCACACGCAGGATGGAACACACCTGTAGCCAGAGGCCTGAGAGACTGGAATTGTCACCCGAAATCAAACTTTCAGAAGATCTTCTGCCAAAGGCCACATTCTCACACATGGCGTCTCCACTGCTCCTTTCTCTGGTCTGGCTTCTAGCCCAAGCCTCACATCAGTAACCACCAGGAGTCTCCGGCATTTTAAATTTATTTGTGTGTGTAAGTGTGTGTGTGTGTGTGTGTGCATGTGTGTGTGAGAGAGAGAGAGAGAAAAGTGGGGGTGGGGTGGGGTGGATCTGCTATCCAAGATACAGTTTAGTTCATCTAATTGCAAAGACCACAAGTCTGGCCAAGTCCAGCCAATTAATGCTTAGGGTTGGGTCCCGGAGAGCCCAGGCCACACCTTCCAGGAGCAGGATTGTCCAAGTGGTGGGACATGCCTGCACAGAGCTTAGCGGAGGGAAGTCACAGCAGGGCCAGTAGAGATGAGCAGCAAGCCCTGTGCAAACATCAAGTGGCATACACACCAGTCCCCGCTCCCCTTCCCCTTTCCAGGTCTTTGCCCGCATCACTGACATCTTTGAAGTGGAACCCAACAAGATGTGTGTTGCTAGCCGCTCACACGCCTTTGCCACAGTGTCCTTCACCCCACAGACCATGCAGACCTACCAGTGCATCTTTGAGGCCACCTTGGATGGCTTGCCCAGGTACCAGCTACCCAGCTCCCCTCCTCCAGCAGGGCTGCGGGCCATGCTGTCTGTGGAATGTCCTTCCTGCCTTGCTAGGCTGACAGGCCTCTATCTTCCCGTTCCCTGCAGCAACCTGGCCAAGAACCGAAGCCTTGTGTTTGATATCATTGGAGAGGGGAACCTCCCTCGGGTGACCGTTGTGCGGCCAGTTCTCTACAACCAGTACGGAAACCTCTTACTTCTCTTTAAGAGGCTTCTGCTTGGTCGTTCAGAGACACTGCCTCTTATCCTCAAGAACAGCGGTTCCATCCCCGCCAAGGTACTGCTGGAGGGTGAGCATGGGGTGAAAAGGGAGAGAGTCTTCAGAAGCGAGACTATTGATGTTGGGGTCTCTGCCACCCCTAACTTGTGAGGATTTCTTTCACGTTCTTCATACGGGAATGTGGGTAAGACATGGGGGGTGTAGAGGGAACCAGGGTTGGTCTGATTACTGGGACACTGATGCATGGCACACTGGAAATGACAGTGCAAGGTGGTGAGCAGTGATATTCACCAAGCTGAATGAATAGGATTATGGGTGTTCTGAGTGTCTTTATTTTTTCACTTTTTTTTCCTCTGTAATTAACACTGCATTTGCAATAAAGAAAAATAAATGAAAGAAACTTCATCAGGGGTGAGGGATATAACTTCTGAAGGGACTTTGGGTTCAGCACTTGTGTTTTTATTTTACAACAAAGATGATAAATCATGTAAGTATTATTCAAAGAACTGTAAGACTTTTGAAAATGACCTACTCCTATCTAGAAGATACTGGTTTTTAGGAACTCACATTCATGCAAGTCTTCATAAAGTGATGAATATTCATTTCCATTTTATTTTTGTTGTTGCATTAGTTGCTTAGTTGTGTCCAACTCTTTGAGACCCCCGTGGACTGCAGCCCACCAGGCTCCACTGTCCATGGAATTCTCCAGGCAAGAATACTGGAGTGGGTAGCCTTTCCTTTCTCCTGGGGATCTTCCCAACCCAGGGATTGAACCTGGGTCTCCTGTATCACAGGCAGATTCTTTATCATCTGAGCCACCAGGAAAGCTGTCATTCCCACTTTATTAGTCTAATGTATATTTTACAACTGATTTGTCAATAACAGAGGGCTTGGCAGCCCCATTTTAACGCTACATAGCTAGGTGTTCCAGAAAGTCCCCATACTCTCTGGACCTCTGCTTCCTTATTTGAACAGCAAGAGCTGAGCTAAAAATTTTATTTCTCCTTTCCAAGTATAATATTTATTATCCCTCTCTTAACAAACTCAAAACAGTGAGCCCTAGGCACAATGATTTGGGGTTAAGAGGGGGACTTCCCCAACAACACAGTGTCTCTCACTCAGTTCAGAACTCATGAGCAACCTGTAAGCTTAACACTCCATCTTGTCTTCCTCCTGCCAGCTGCATGTTGACCTACAGGACCAACTAGGAGTCTTCTCCCTGAAAGGGAAGCCTTCTACCTCCTATGTCTACATCACAGAGGAAAACAAACCACAAGCAAAAGGTAAGTAGGGTGAGTATAGCTTCTGGAGAGCAATGGGTGCCGGTAGCTGTTTTGTTAGGAATTAATGTGTACTCAGCCCAAGTCAGATGCTTAGCTTTGTCACCAATGGCCTCTCGAGGCAAGACTCCTTCCCACATGAGGGCTGCTTTCCCTTGAGTCCAGGTCTTTGCGATACATATTCCTTTAAATTGACTCTAGATCACGTTTCTGACTTCTCATTGCAGCAAAGAAACCTCACACAGCTTCCCTGGTTGTTCCTCCCGGAGAAATAGCCGAATTTGATGTTGTTTTCCACTCCAAGAAAGTCGGGAGAATGGCAGGCACCCTCCACTTGTCAGTGATCAACAACCAGTACGAGGACACAGTCATCCACGTGGCGGGAGAGGGCTATGAGGATGACATCACCTTGGACAACATCCACGGGCTGGTGGCTTCCTCCAGCCAGGAGTCCTCAGATATCTCTGAGGCCAGTGAGGAAAGCACCACGGAAGACTTGGTGGCAGGTGAGAGAGGCAGCAGTGAGGTGTTGACAACTGTTGGCCCTTGGGTCATTTTTATTATTTTATTTTTTAAGATTTTTTTTTTGATGTGGACTATTTTTAAAGTCTATATTGAATTTGTTGCAACATTGCCTCTGTTTTATTTTTTGACCACGAGGTGTGTGGAATCTTAGTTCCTTGACCAGGGATCGAACCCTCAACCCCCACATTGAAAGGTGAAGTCTCAACCACTGGACCACCAAGGAAGTCCCTCTTGGGTCACTTTAAATAAGAATGAAATTTAAGTAACAGGTTGGCTAGCTTCCTGGGAGTTTAGGATGGCGTCTCCTCCTTGTCACTGTTTGCTCCCTCACGCCTGGCCCAGTCACCGCATCCTCCCAAGGAATATCTGTTGAGCATCAGTGTGCATCTGCCTGGAGCTCCAGAGAGTAATTAATAAGAGAGTCTACCCCAGGGGGAGCTTTTTCTTTGAGCTCAAATTCCAACTGAGTTAGTTAATAAGTGAAATTTAAATTCCAGATTAGCTAAGAAGTGAATACATGTATCTCTGGAGTTTTCCCTGTCTGTATTTTCGAGCTGGCTTGTGTTGGTATTGTCTGTTTCATCTGTATCGTGTGTCCTAGACATTCTAAAGGAAAATGGCCAGCTGGTTGAATTAGAGAACGTGTAAGTTTGTGCTTCCCCTAGACTGTTCCCTGCAGCCTCACTACTAAGCATGCTGTTAGAACCTATAGCATTGGCATCACCTGGGAGTCACCAGAAATGGGGGTTTCAGACTCACCCCAGCACCTCAGACCTACTGAGTGAGAATTTGCAGTTTGACAAGATCCCTCGGTGATCTGTGTGTGTATCAGACCTGAAGACGCACTCTCTGTATTCTGTCAGGCACCACTGTTGCATTTGGTTAACTGTATTCATTGGGCAGGAGAAAATGTACCTCATCATTGTTATCAAAAAGCACTCGTTAAAACCCTGACTGTGTGGCTGGCTGCTGTGAAGTGAGTTATAAACACAGTCTCACCGGTTTTCTAGGAGCTTAATTCCAGTCCCAGAATGCAGCATCAGGCCGTCCCTACAGCATGGGCGAAAGCCAGTGCTGCTCGTGTAGCTGGTGTTCTCACCTCTGTTTGCAGCTACAGGGTGGCATCTCTCTTATCAGGGGTCAAGCAGGAGCCAGCCATGAACCCTAGGTCAGAAATCAGATTCCCTTTACTTCTAATAGGGTTACCAGGTTTGGAAAATCAGAATACAGCAGTCCCCATTAAATTTGAATTTTAGATATTAAACTTGAATTTTAGGTAAACCATATATAACTTTGAGTATATTTATGTCCCCAAATTTTGCCTCGGACATTACTTATACTAAAAATTACTCGTCATTTATTTGTAATTCAAATTCAGTGGGGACTCCTGCATTCTGCGTGGCAGTTCCAAACCTTAATAGTACTGTTTCTGCAAACAAACGGAGTTGAGGGGGTGGTTGTGTTTTCCTTTGTACAGATGGAGGTGAAGGCCAGGATGGGTGGGTGGATGGATGGATGGTAAATAGATGCTCCTGTAGGAGAGAAAGTGTGCTGCCCAGGGACTCCAGGTGTTTGCCGGATGACCGTCCGAGGAGGGTAGGGTTGCATGAGGGTGAGGTACAGTGTCTTTCAAGTGCTGGCTTCTCAGGGGAAGTGAGCCTGCAGAGACAAGGGGGGGCTCACTGCCCGCTGCTTCTGTCCCCTAGCTGCCCTGGTGAATCACATCCAGTTCGGGGACTGCCACATTGGAACCAGCTATAATGTGAGCTTCACCATCACTAATCACAGCCAAGCGAATGTGATACGGTTTGAATGGCCGCTTTTGGCTACTGTTTCTTTCTCCCCACAGGTAAGTGAAAGATAGTCTTTGTTTTCCACACTCCCTTAGACCGACACCAACCCTGACTTGACTGTTGACCCAGCCCACAGATACATGGGATGAGGGGGGTGTGTCCCTCACTCACACTTGGTGCTAGAAGTGTCCCCTCTGGCCTAAGAAAAGAGAGTGAGGTCGGCCAAGTCGATGGCTAGGCTGACGTTGAGAAACTCCATGGAGACCTCCGTGGATGAAGATGGGCCCCAGTCTTCCCATCCCTGAGTATAGACCTGTGTCCCCCTTGGTGTGTATTCTTTTGACTGTTCATCCTGCAAAAGTGGTTCATCAAAAGCTAAAATGGGGGTGGTGGGTTTTGTGGACAACGGAGATTTGGAAAATATTATAAGTTACATCTTTCTCCCAAAGATTCTCAGTCTCCTTCAGCATATTAAAACACAGTCAACTTTGTTTTACCTGGAATTTCTTTTTTTAGCATCTCACAGCACACATTTTGTGGATTGCTGAGCAAATCTCGACATTGCATAAAGCCTAGGATGACGTGGCAGCAGAGCCTCAGCTCTGGCCAGCACTTGCTCTTTTTTTTTTTTTTTTTGGCCTTGCTGCACGGCTTGTGGGATCTTAGTTCCCCAACCAGGGATCAAACCCGCACCCTCAGCAGCGAACGTGTGGCGTCCTAAGTACTGGACCACCAGGGAGTTCCCCAGCACTTGCTTTCCACAGAGAGTCCACTTCTGAGTTCCCAAGACTATGGATGTGTCCACGACCTCCTGCTTTGTTTCCCCATCAAGTCTATTTAAGCACAGCAGTCTAGGAGGGTGGAGGAGGGTTGGGGACCCACTTTATCACTTTAAATATTAGTGCGCTATCAGGAAGAAGTGCTTTGCTTCCTGGAAAGATGTGAAGTGAAAGTCGCTCAGTCGTGTCCGACTCTTTGCAACCCCACAGACTGTACAGTCCATGGGGTTCTCCAGGCCAAAATACTGGAGTGGGTACCCTATTCCTTCTCCAAGGGATCTTCCTGACCCAGGAATCGAACTGGTGGAAAGATGTAAAGTGGTAGTCAAAGTCGGCAGAATTAGCTTCCCATGATCCNTCTCCAGGGGATCTTCCCGACCCAGGAATCGAACCGGTGGAAAGATGTAAAGTGGTAGTCAAAGTCGGCAGAATTAGCTTCCCATGATCCATTCTCATGACCCCCCCCCCCAACACACACACCCTGGTGTACACCTGCACGTGCACACACACACACACACACAGTCATGGCCTTGGGAAGGATTAAGCTTTCTTCTCCCTTCACTTCCCAAAAGAGAGAGTTTTTAATTTATTAGAAACATGAGAAAACTACATATATAGGACTGTATATAGAATACATTTGGATATGCAAGGGGATCCAACCAGTCCATTCTGAAGGAGATCAACCCTGGGATTTCTTTGGAAGGAACGATGCTAAAGCTGAAACTCCAGTACTTTGGCCACCTCATGCAAAGAGTGGACTCATTGGAAAAGACTGTGATGCTGGGAGGGATTGGGGGCAGGAGGAGAAGGGGACGACCAAGGATGAGATGGCTGGATGGCATCACTGACTGGATGGACGCAAGTCTGAGTGAACTCCGGGAGATGGTGATGGACAGGGAGGCCTGACCTGCTGCGATTCATGGGGTCGCAAAGAGTCGGACACGACTGAGTGACTGAACTGAACTGAACTGAACTGATATGCATTTATGTATGCTAAAGCACAAATGATTTTATTCTACAGACCAAATTGGATTTCCTATATATCTGGAATACTTCAGGAAATCTCAACCTTTTTGGTGTTAGCCCTCCTTTATACTCTTAAACATTATTGAAGACCCTCAAAGAGCTTTTGTTTACATGGGTTACATCTATCATGTTAGAAGTTACGACAGAGAGTCTTTAAAAATATGTATCTATTCACTTAAAATATAATAACAAGCCTATTACATGTTAATATGATGCCATATTTTTTGAAAATGGCTTTATTTTCAAAACATTATGTGAGAAGAGTGACATTTGTTTTACATTTTTATAAGACCCTTTAGTATCTGGCCTAGTAGAAGATAGCTGGATTCCTATATTTGCTTCTGCATTCTGTCTGATGCAATATTATAGTTCATACAATCTATAGGAAGAGAATAGAGTGTATACTCATGTCTCTGAGTATACAGTGGAGAGTATTCCATTGTATACTCATGAGGAAATGAGAATGAAAAAGTCAAATGTCATCTTAGCATTATGATGAAAATAGTGTTGACCTTGTGGACCCCTGAAAAGGACCCAGGGCCCCCAAGGGTGGCTAGGTCACACTTGACAACTGCTAGGGTACTGTGTACATCTGCCCATGATTTGGGTGGATCATATGATTAAGAAGTAC
Source organism: Redunca redunca (assembly GCA_006410935.1). NCBI lineage: Eukaryota > Metazoa > Chordata > Mammalia > Artiodactyla > Bovidae > Redunca > Redunca redunca. Next base: position 75,612 of record SJYQ01001915.1, on the reverse strand, counting down.
AGATGGTTAAGAGCATGGTATCTGGCACCATCCTACCTGGCTCTGAATCCAGCTATTCTAGTATTAATGGTATGACCTTGAGCAACTTACCAGTTTTCTTGCCTATAAAATAGGGGTTATAGCTGCACATCTATAGGGTTGTCATGGGGGTTCGTAGAATTTTGTAAAGGTTTGGAATAGTATCTGAAGCATGTAACAGTTTGATAATATTAGCTCCTCATGTTTTCTATTTCTCATAGTATTGCATTGTATGAGTGTTTATTTTTTTTATTGGAGTATGATTGCTTTGCAGTGTTGTATTAGTTACTGCTGTACAACGAAGTGACTCAGCTGTATGTATACTTATATCCCCTCCCTCTTGAGTTTCCCTCCCACCCTAGCATCCCACCCCTCTTAAGTCATCACGCAGCACTGGGCTGAGCCTTCTGTGCTATATAGCTAGCTGCTCTTGCTTTTATGATTCTATTTCTAAGAACCTCATGTACATATTTAAGATGATCTACATATATGTCCTTGAATGATGCATTTTTGCCAGGACTTCGGCTCTACCCCTAGAATGGCACCATCAGGCATGAAGCGTCCTCAAGACTGAATTCCCCCAAATACTAATACAAGGCTCTTCCACAGATGGGCCACCTCCACCATGGCTGTGCCAAGGACGTAGTGGTGACCATGAAGTCAGATGTGCCCATCAACCTGAAGAAGATGGGGGTCAAGTGCAAGGTCTCCAAGATCATGTTTCCGCTCCCTGCAGACCAAGTACCTGACTGGGATGACCGCATGCGGACGGTCAAGTGGGTGGACGTGCCCAGAAGCACTCCCGGGACTTTCACTACAAAACGAAAGGTGAGTAGGAGCACCAAGCCCCTAGTCTGAGCAGGCCTGCCACGCTTAGATGCCTACAGCTGTCATCTTCAGTGTCTCATCATTTCCTTCTTTCATGGAAAAAAGGAACAGTCCCCAATCACCTGACCTGGGTTTCCAAAGCGGCAGACTGAACTTCCAAGCATGCCTCCTGCCATCCTCAGCACACATACCACACAAACCACTCAGCTTCGCTGGCAGAGCTTTTGTGTAAGTCTCGGTATATAGTTTCTAGCTGAGCAAGTCCCCCACCTTCTTCTATATCAGAAACCTCACAACTAGTCTTTAGCTGCTTCCTTTTTCCCGAAGTGTCCAGAATTAGGTTAATCTCTTGTTTGGTCCATGCATGCCACTCCTTTAATTATTCCTTAGTTGGCTTCTTTTTAATAAAATAATAAACAGAGATGAACCCACACCCAACACAGGAAGTAAAACCAGGATTACCTGTGTGCTTCTCAGCCATTCCCTCCCACCAGCGGAGAGGTGGTCACTATCCCAGGATCTTGTTTGCTCATTCCCTTGATTTTTGTTTTTAGTTCTTTTTTAAATTACCCTATGTGTTCTGCATATTGTTTCAGTGTGGTTTTGAACTTTATTTTTTATAGGTTATTGCGGGTGGTCATCTGTGTTGCTGCATTTGACCGTAGCACACCCATGTCACTGCTATGCAGAATTACATTATTATTTACCCATTCTTCTTTTGAAAATTACTTGAGGTTTGCTACCGTGGACAGCATTTCTGTGAGCATTATAGTTCAGGCCACATGGTGTTCATTTGTAAGAGTTTATATTCCTAAAACATGGAATTTATCTTGGAAAAGCATGATATTAGTTATTTTCGTTTTGATAAGCTCTTTTGTTCCTGTGGTGGTGGTTTATGGTTTAGTTGCTAAGTCGTGTCTGACTCTTTGTGACCTCATGGACTGTAGCCCACCAGCCTCCTCTGTCCATGGATTGCCATTTCCTTCTCCAGGGGATCTTCCCAACCCAGGAATTGAACCCAGGTCTCCTGCATTATAGGCAGATTCTTTACCGACTGAGCTATGAGGGAAATAGCCTCACCATATTTATCACTTATCTTTTCACTTTCTTTAGTGTATCTTTTCATGATTATCTCCATACTGTTTTGTTCTAAAGTATTTTGACTATTCCTGGCCCTTTATTTTTCTAAATAATTTTTAAATCCATTTAAACAAGTACTATGAAAACCCAATGGAAACCTGATTGGAATTGGATTGTATCTATAAATCAGTTTAAGAAAAATTGATCATTTTATAGCATTAATTCATTAAGGTATATCTCTCTTTCACTATCAGTATCAGTTCAGTCACTCAGTCGTCTCCGATTCTTCGCGACCCCATGAACCGCAGCACGCCAGGCCTCCCTGTCCATCACCAACTCCCGGAGTCTACCCAAACCCATGTCTGTTGAGTCGGTGATGCCATCCAACCATCTCATCCTGTTGTCTCCTTCTTCTCCTGCCCTCAGCCTTTCCCAGCATCAGGGTCTTTTCAAATGAGTCAGCTCTTCGCATCAGGTGGCCAAAGTATTGGAGTTTCAGCTTCAACATCAGTCTGTCCAATGAACCCCCAGGACTGATCTCCTTTAGGATGGACTGGTTGGATCTCCTTGCAGTCCAAGGGACTCTCAAGAGTCTTCTCCAACATCACCGTTCAAAAGCATCAATTCTTCGGCGCTCAGCTTTCTTCACAGTCCAACTCTCACATCCATACATGACTACTGGAAAAACCATAGCCTTGACTAGACGGACCTTTGTTGACAAAGTAATGTCTCTGCTTTTTAATATGCTGTCTAGGTTGGTCATAACTTTCCTCCCAAGGAGTAAGCGTCTTTTAATTTCATGGCAGCAGTCACCGTCTGCAGTGATTTTGGAGCCCACTGCCCATACAAAACAGTGAAAGTGAAAGTCGCTCTTTAGGTCTTTTTAAAGATTTTTTTTTGGCTACTGCTCAGTTTCTTTAATATTAATAAGACTTTAGTTTTTTTACAATTTGTTTTTGAGTCCTTTTCTTAGTATTTATTTATTTGGCTGCACTGGGGCTTAGCTGCATCATGCAGGCTCTTTGTTATGGGGTCTATCACTGCGCTCTGAGGGCTTCTCTCCAGTTGTGGTGCGTAGGCTTTAGCTGCTTGTGGCACATGGGACCTTAGTTCCCTGACCAGGGATCGAACCTGCGTCCCCTGCATTGCAAGGCGGATTCTTAACCACTGGGCCACCAGGGAAGTCCCTTGAGTCTGTTTCATTAAATTATTTTTCTAGGAATTTTCCCTTCAACTAAGTTTCCATATGTATCTTCATAAAATTATTCATAATATTTTTTATCATGTTTAAGTGTCTGTAGGGTAGACAGTGATGTCTCCTTTTTCATTTGATATTGCTTATTTTTATTCTGTCTTTCTTTTATTCTTCTTGATCATTCTCACCAGAGTGTTTCTTAATCTTTTCAAATAAACAGCTTTTAGTTTCACTGATCCTCTCTGTTTCAGATTTATTTTCTGTTTTATTAATATCTGTTCCTATCTTTATGATTCCTTTTCTTTAACCTTTTTTTGGAGTGTGTCTGACCCCAAAACTCATGCCTGTGCAGTCGTCATGCTCCCAGTAATTTTGTGTTATTCACTTTCTTCCCTTCCCGTTTATGAGTCATTTTAGGTGTGACCTCATCAGGTATCCTGGAACTTGGGTTTGTGGGCTGGTGCTCGCTTGCATGGGTAGGATGAAGCACTGTCTCGTCTCCCCATCATTCCTACGAGGCAGCTGGCTCTGCATCACTGAGGACATGGCTGTCTTTGTTGCAGGTGATAGAGACTGATCCCGAGCCGGCTTACTCAGTCCTAGAAGAGAACTATCGAGAACTGCAGCTGCAAATCAGTGCCCACGTGAATTTCGCCTCATACAAGTGCCAGACTACCGACGTGCACTTTAAGGAAACACTGGTTTACCAGACTCGAGTGTTTGAGTGAGTCATTAGAAGCCTCCTGACACTCTTAGAGTAGTCCTTTCATTCCATCATTCACTCACTCAAACATTTATTCAGTGTCCACGGCAGCACAGACCAGACATAACATCTGTGTAGCATGCACCAGAGGGTCTTCGTAGGTTCAATGAAACACTCAGACCCATGAAACTATTCAAGTTCACACTTGAAATCAAGATGTAGACTTGATTCAGCTTTAGTGGAAACAGTCCTTGCAATGGTCCATATCACCACCCAACAACTATTCTTATTGCCCCCCCACCCCACCCCGCCCCAAGTGACAGCTCAGACAGTATCCATGTTGGTGGGCATAAGGTTCATCTTAGCTTGGAAGACCATGGCCAACAGAAGCCAGCATTTCTCACAAGCACTCCATGGCTATAGCTTCCAAGATTCCTGCAAGGGACCTGCCCAGTCACGAGAGTCCCCACACTCAGAGAACCCCAGTGCTAAGGCTTACCTCCAGGAGTCATGATTCCTCCCAGCCCAGAAGCAAGTTAGCAATCAGGGGTCATTTTTACTGTAAACAGAGTTGTCTCATAACATAGATTATATTTCTCTCTTATCAGGCTTCCACGGACACAGAACTCAAAAATGAATTCAAAGTCGAAACTGTGCTTAGAAGGAGAAGGGGTTATGTTAACCCTTTAGTCACACTCAGTTGGTACAAGGATGCATGGATCCTGCTCTCAAAGAGCTCATAGTGGGTGTTGGAGGAATGGGTGAAAATGGTTGAATTGATGGTTACCATCCAATGCTCTGGGTTTGCAGTAAGCGTCCCAAAAGCAGACCAAGATATGGGGAGAGACAAGTGTCTGGGAAGGCTTCCTAAAGTGGTGGGCCAGCTGAACTTTGGAGGAAAAATAAGAGGTGGCCAGGTGAAGAAGTGAGATAAAGGGCCTTCGGGCAGAGAGAAGGCCTGTGACTCTTCTTTGAGAATTACAAACACAAAAGTGTAAACCACTGACAATTCTACTTTGTAAAAATTGGTAATTAATTGTTCAACTCATTCTTCACTTTGGCCCTTAATGTATCCTCTCAAATTATTATAGAACCAAAAGCTAGGAGACAGGAAGTGGGATCTTCTGCTGGTGCCCATTTCACCTACCGTGGGGGTCACCAAACTCTGGCCCATGGTCCAAACTCAGCAGCTGCTTGTTTTTGTAGATACAGTTATACTCTATGTTGTGTGGGCACACAGTCATGCTCGTTTGTCTATTATCATCCAAGGCTGCTTCCACAGCAAAGGGAGCAGCTACTGCGGAGACCTCTGGCTCATGATGCCCAAAACCTTTACAGAAATGTTTGTTCACCCCGGGCCTAAACCAAGAGTGCTTCTACTGGAAGTATTCTGTGCCAGAGATTTCTCCCCTTCGTAAAAATTTGCTTTAGCCTAAAGACCAGTGCTCATAAATTCACATAATTCATCATTTCACACAAGCCCCTGAGGCCAAAACACTTGACTTCACGCACAGCTGCATAGTCTACCTGGACTGGATATAGGGAATCTAATCCTCAACCCCTCCTTTGGACCCTTCCCTCTGACCCCGAGTCTCAGCTCCCACTTCTCCCCTAAAACTGGGAAGGATGTGCGTGTTTTTCTCTCACTTGCACAACCATTTCCTTGAATCATCCTCTTGCTGTGACTGTCTGTGATCACGTTTAACAGTGACTCCAGAACAAGCTTCTGTCTCCCAGTTCTTACCACAGAGCAGGAAAAATGGAGGCAAGACGAGGATCCGCTAATTCAGAATCTGAGACAAGTCAGTATCTCAGCCAGTGAAGACACTTCAGGCGGGGGCCAAGTGATTTCTGACCACGAGGACATTGTTTCTGGGGGAAAGTGATTCAGGAAGGGAGAGACCTTGGAGTTTAGACCCAAGGGAGATACTGTCTTGTGAATGGATTTTGTTTCCTCTCCCATGGGAATGTTTCAGGATGACCACGATGCAGGCTGAGAGCTCAAGGCTCAGTGTGCCAGGGGTACGCAGGACGAATGAAGGGCTAAACATCTGGGTTCTTCGGCTTGTAATAGCTACATATATATTTTTGTGTTTTAAAAGGAACTATAATTTTAAATCACATGCTTGATTTCAAATAAAATTGCCTTTGAAGAAACATTTAGGAAACAAAGTGATTTGACTTTAAAAAAAAGTTAATGGTACAGATGATGTGCAGACAGGACAAAAACCGTCTTCAGCGTGTTTCTCACATCCGTTCCCTGATCTGTTTGCAGGTTTGAACTGATTAATTCAGGAAATGTGCAGCTGGAATTCAACTGGATCTCAGAAGAGACAGCGAAGGCTGTCAGCTTTGCCATGCCAGACAACCAAGGTAAATGAGGTGACAGGTAAAACCCAGGGCTTGAGCTGGGTCCCCAATTAGTAGAAGAGTCTGGTTCATGGAGAAGCAAGCACTACTCCAACCGCCCCCTTGGTAGCAAAGAAGCAGAGCACAGGGCCCCTAATGTCTGCAGAGCCAAAGGGGCCCAAGAAACTCCAGAATTGAATTCTGCCTCCCTGGGCCCCACAAAGCTGGTAGCCCCTCTCACAGATCCCTCAGAGTCTTTTCTTTTAGATCTTAACCTTCTAGAAATCACAGATTCTTGGAGAAGCTGATGAAATCTGTGAACTGACTCCCCAGAAAAACACACACCCATGCCCAATTTGCAGTTGGTACATGTGAAGAGAACCCAACCCTTGGTGGGCAAATGTCCAATACTACTCTCTCAGTTTTGAGATTCCCATGGACTCTTTCCAATGGACTCTTTTTCATAGACCCCCCATATTGTGAATCCCTGCTTTAAAGCAATGATTCTCCAAAAAATTATTTCACAGCCCATTATTCTTAAGGCAGATGACCCACCGACATCTACTTGACCCATATCCTTGAGTAAAAAGGAAAAACACTTGAAAACCTGATGTAATTAATAGAAGTCTTTTTCATGAATCTCCTGTGAGACACAGCTAATTCCTTACCTGTGGGACCCAAAGTTAAGTATACTGGCTTGGAGAGGTGAGCCCACAGACCCCATAGAGGGTGCCTAAGGACCTATATGAGTGGGCTGCCATCACCGCCCCCCCACTGCAAATGCAGAACATCACTGGCACTCTTATCTCTCCCCAGGTTTCTCCCAAAGAGACCAGCTTAGCCAGGGCACACTGCACACAGTCAGCACAGTGGATAGTGCCATGGACCACTGGAACGAAACTCCCCTGCCACCCTTCTCTGTGGAGCCCATCTCGGGCATCGTGCCAGTGGGGAAGACTCAGAAGCTCAAAGTGAAATTCTCCCCATTGGAAGTTGGGGACTTCGAGAGCAATCTTTTCTGCCAGTAAGGAGACTCTCTCCTAACCCCTCTTCTGTCCCACCACGAGCACTGTTCTTTCACCCCAGCCCCATCTAGAGCCCCACACCACCACATTTCCCTCTGGAGAACAAGAGGAGTCTGGTCTTTTGTGTTGTTCATCAACCCTCTGTGGACCCTGCCTCCTGTCCACCTCCCCGTCCCTGGCCACACACAGGATCCCACTGGGGCAACAGAATGGTGGGCAGCCAGCTGGGCTCCAGTTCTGGGCAAGCATGGCCTTGGAAAAGCTTTCTTTTACCTTTTCTGAGGCTCAGTTTCCTCCTATGTAAAATGTAAATAACAGTACCCACTCTGTAGAGTTGTTGTGAAAACTAAATGAGCTAATTCAAGTGAAGAGCTTAGAATGGTGCCCAGCGCACAGTAAGTACAGTTAAACATCAGCTGATAGTGGCGACGGAGGAGGTGGGCCTGGAACATAGGAAGAGAGGAGCAGATGGAGTCCAGGTCCAGTTAGAGGAGGGCAGATCCAATAATATCTGGCAATGGAAGTCCCTGGGGGCTCCACGGAGGACACCTGCCTTAGAGGAAGTCTGTGACCCATGGCGTGGGGTGAGGCCTCCGTGAGCCATAAGACCTGTGGAAAGCGTGCAGTCACACTGCGGGGACCCTTCCCACACCTGGGCCACCTGGGCTCGGTGCAAGGGATAGAGGTCTGCTCACATCTCATTCACTTTCTCCCAGGAGCTCAGGGTAGTTTTTTGTTTTGTTTTCATAAGGATGCCTGGGTCCTTTTTCGTATCCCATTAGATGCCAATGAAAGAGCCCAGAGGGAAAGACTATGCTGACTTTATAGCAGGGAGGTTTTCTCACCATTGGTAAAGGAAGTAACTTGAGGCCAAAATAAGGCAAGCTCTTGTTCGGTCACTCAGTCGTGTCCAACTCTTTGCAACCCCATGGACTGCAGCACGCTAGGCTTCCCCATCCTTCACCATCTCATGGAGCTTGCTCAAACTCATGTCCATTGAGTCAGTGATGCCATCCAACCACCTCATCCTCTGTCGTCCCCTTCTCCTGCCTTCAATCAGGGTCTTTTCTGAGGCACCCAGAAGGAACCAGAATTCAGGCTCCCCGTACTCAGCCCATGCATGTATTTATCCCTGCCACAATTAATTAGTGAATACCTACTACTATGTATCATGTTTAAAGAGTTAACTGATTAAAGAGTTAAAAATAGATCAAAATAATCTTATTCTCTCAGGATTCCTAACCTGCCACCCGGAGAGCATGGCCCAGTCCTGTCAGCCAAAGGGCGGAGCTCCCTGCCCATCTGCCATTTTGACCTGAAAGATTCAGACTACATCATCGGTCATCGGCGCAACCCAGACCTCCGAGGGCCTAGTGTTGGGGCTCTGGATACAAACACCCGGGTGATTGAGTTCACCAGCGTGGGCATAGGAGGGAAGAATCTCCGGTGAGTGGTGTGGGTTTGCCCTAGTTGAGCTCATATCAGTTCATCTTTCTAAAAACCTGGAGGAAATAAAATCAGAGAAGCAAGCTAGACTGATACCTAGAAGCACGCTTGCTGTCCTAGGAGCTGACTTTAGAGAATTGTTCTGGTGAGGAAGCGGATTTCTGTCTCCTTAGTTTTGACACTCAGGAAATTTGAAAGACATAAAACACGATCCCTGACCACCACCTAGACCACAGAGGATCACTGGGACAGAAGGGCCCTTGGTGTTGTTATTACTCCAAAGTCCAGAACTAGAGCCACACTTGGGACCCCCAGGTGAGAAACGGTTCTTGTTTCTACAGTAACAAAGTGGCCAAAACAGTTCTGATCCCCACACAAGGGGACTGTGCTAGGGAACAGCCTAGAAAGGTTTCTCTTAATCCGAAAGCCCCTCTCTCACTCTCTGCTGTCGCTTCTTCCCCTTGGGCAGGACCTTTACAATACTAAACCCGACCAATAGTGCCTACACCTTCTCCTGGGTCTCTGAAGAAATTGAAAGTCTCCAGAACCCTCCAGCCTTCACATGCCTTACAGAGAAGGGCCTCGTCCTCCCTGAAAAGAAAGCTGAGGTATGTGTGAAGGGGGACCGCTCGACCCAGGGCTTTATTCATCCCATCCGCCTCTGCAGAGCACGTGTGCTGCAGAGCGTGGGTGGAGTTAGGGAGAGCAGCCTGAGGTGTGTCTGTTTCCAAGTGTTTCTCGGGTGGTTACCGTGTGTCAGCCAGTCCTCATGAACAGGACAAACCTGAGCCGTGTTGGTTGGCTGTAGAGAAACAGAGAGCTCTAGTATTTGAAGTTTTAAAAATTGATATTTTAAAAGCAAGGAAAAGAGAGCTGGATACCAGTGCCTGGGGACTCTAGGACTCATACAATAGCAAGGAGCCGAGTTATTTTTGTCCAGGGACTGACAGCCGTGAAAGAACAGAGATGGATCTTTACTTGGTCAGGCCAAAGGGCAAAAGAGAACAGCAGAGTCATGTCCCACGCTTTAGTCCTAATGTCCACACAGTGATTTAGAGCAGAGGGTCAGATTTAAAGAAATACAAACTTGCTGGCTAAAGCAGCTCTGTGGGCCCCGTGTCCTGTAAATTCTACAGAGAATACTGGGGGCAGAAATAAATCCATGAAACAAAGATTACGAATTGAGATGCCTTCAGAAAGATCATAAGAATGGAGAGCACAGGCCAACGGTCAAAGACAGGGAATGGTGGGCACCAAGGCTGGCTGGCCACAGAGCTTCTCTGGGGGCAAATCACCACACAGAGCAGTGAGCCCAGGGTTGCCAGTTCTCCCGAAGTTTTCAGGAAAATTCCTAATTCTACCTGAATCTTTCCGTTTTTACATGCCATCCCAAGACATGGAAGCCTAGCCAGCAGAGCCTTAGAAATAGAAATGAGCAGGGCAGAAGCCCTTAGAAATACCTGGTGGACTGGGCAAACGGACATGGATGTTACTGGTACAGCCAAACTTACATGCCCTTACAAAGACAGGGGAAAGGAAGTGATGACCTGGTAATGTCACCCGGAACCACCCCAGGGCTGGCATGCCTTTAAAGTACGTGGAGCAAACACCTAGAAGTGCCTCTAACCACTGTGCTCCAAACTGTCTTCTTAGGTTACCTTCCAGTTCACACCTTCCCATCTGGACATCTCGGAGGCATTCTGGAATTTCCTAATCCCGGAACACAACATCACAGTCCCTTTCCTGCTGGTAGGCAAAGCCACTGACCCTCTCATCAATTTGGACAAGTCACACATCAACTTCAGTTGTCTCCTCATTGGTAAGGCTGCCCCGCTGGCTTATATATTTTAGAGTTGGCATGACCTGTGGGGGAGGGGTGTTGCCCCTAGCAGGAGAACTCTTCCTGGTATCTTCTAGAAGCATGTCAGAGGGCCTCTTTTTGCTATTCACAGGGCCACAGAATATTTAACCTCTCATTCTAATTTCCATCAAGTGTCTTCCAAACCCACACACTAATGACCTAAGAACACTGAGGAAGCTTGCTGCAGAGCCTACTTGGAAGATTCCTTTGGGGTCTGGATGGACTAGTTTATCCCCAGAGCCCCACATTAGCCCCATCCTACTTGCGTGTGCCCGCAGGTTGTGGGCCACAGTGGTCACATCCCTCTGCCATCCTTTCACACTCTTGCCCAGTTCAGCAAATATTGTTGAGCCCCACATGTGAGCCAGGCACTCTCCTGTGAGCTGGGAATGCAGAGGACAAAGCCCATGTCCTGATCTTCATGATGGTTACATTCTAGTAGCAGGAAGCAGGCTACCAAGAAATGAAAAGGTGAAATATGTAGCGTGTCAGGTGTGGATAAGTGTTCCAAAGAATAAAAGAGGGTAGGGGGAAAAGGGGTGCCAGCAGGCAGTGGGAAGGTGACATTTGAGCAGAGACTTGAAATAAAGGAAATGATGGGCAAGTCCCCCGATAACACCATGACTCTATCACATGGATGTGATGTTTTGGCTATGTGTGTGTGTGTGTGAGAAATACAACAGAAGTCAGAAGATTTGTTTTAGTCATTCATTAGGCTAGTTATAAAAGTAGCATTCTTTATAAGTCAATCACTGTGGTGTCGTATAAGGAAAAATATAATAATCACTGCCTGCCTCCCTCATTTTTCCCTTTCCATCAGAGGAAACCATTGTGAACAGTATGATGTATATTATTTCCATACGTTTCTTACACTGATACCTATAATAGATAGGAGGAGATTGAGGCCTTTAATCAGGTTTTGAACAAGTAAGTGGGCAATGTAGCACAAGAATAATAACAAGACAATTTAGGAATGCAATGATGGTGCATTTCAATATAATTATTACATCGCCAGATTAAAGAAGAACCAGGTATTGGCATATACCAAAGAGTCATTGCTAAAAACTCAGCAGACATTCTCAACAAAAACTCTAATAGTAAAATAGGAACAGAGGAAAAAACTTGAATAAAGAGTAACCAAAATCAAGAGGCAAATATTACCTGGTAATAAACCACTGAAGTCAGTTCAATTAAAGTCAGAAATTAGGCAAGAAGGGTCATCGTCACTGTCATTATTGGACACTTTGTTAGTGATTTTAGCAAGTACAATAAAATAAGAAAATTAAATAATCAGCATAAACATTGGGGGAACAAAGAGACAAAATTGTCTCATTATGCCTCATTACGCTATTGCTAATGATGCCATACATAGATAAACTCAAGAGACTCTAGAGAAAAGCAAAACAAACTTCTAGAATCAGCAGGAAAATTTAGGAAGCGGCTGTTTGCAAATGGTATGCAAAAATCAATGGTTTCTCTTTCTTTTAGCAATAAGCACCTAGAAACAAACAGGAAATTCTGTTCAGTACTGATGAGACCTAATTAATAGCTAAGGATAAATGTAACAGGGAAAGCACAGGACCTATATGAATAAAAGTATAAAATCTTATTAAAATGCCCTCAAGCAAAATATGAACATTTGTCCATTCTCCCAAGAATTCAATACAAATTTAATCAAGTTCTCAATAAAATCCCAGCTAGTGTTGTCTAATAAAACACAGGATGCACAGTTTAATTTGAATTTCAGATAACAAGGAATGATTGCTTAGTATAAGTATGTCCCATGCAATATCTGGGACATACTTATACTAAAAAAAATTGTTTGCTAAACCTGGCAACCTTAGTCCTAAAGGATTGACCTGAGGGCAGAATTTGGTAAAATGATTCTAAAGTTTATGTAGAAAAAGAAATGCTCCACAGTAGTCAAGGAAAGCAAGAAAAAGCAAACTAGTGACAGATACGTTAGTCAGGGCCCTGTCAGGACACCCGTGACACACCTGAAATCTAATGCAAAAGAGTGCGATGCACAGATGATTCACAGAGATACGGGCAGAGCGGAGGGGCCTACAAACCCCCATTAACAAAAGCAGGAAGGCATTGGGTCTAAAGGAGCAAGAAGGATCCCAGGAGAGCTGCAACCCAGGCTGAGCGGCCGCCTACGAGGACCAGACAGTCGATGGGGTGCAGTTCTAGAAGGAAGAGCTGGAGCGCCTTGAGAGGAAGAACACTTGTAGAGTGAAAAAGAGGGAAGAGAGGCAGGCAAAGGCTGAGGAGCTTGGCAGAGGGAAGAAAAGAAGCTGGAGCGTCCCTCCTAGGCAGGCCTCCTCTCGCCTGCTGAGGCGCGTCAGGAGCGGGCAGGAGGCCCCCTCTGAGGCTGGCGTTTCCTCCTCAGGCAGAGAAGCCAGGGAGACGGTGCAGGTCATCAACAAGGAGGAGCAGGAGTTCCACTTTGCCTTCCAGGACGCCTCCCGGTATTCGGAAGCTTTCAGCAACAGCCTGGCTGTGTGTCCCATGGAAGGCTGGGTGCCCCCACTGTCCAGGTAACCAGAGAGGAAGCCCCCAGGACTGCCCTTGCCCAGGGGCAGGGGTCCCAGGCCTGCTAGCCGGGAGACTCAGGTTCCTTTAGACTGCCCCGTCTCTGAAATCTCTCCCAACTCTAAAATTTGGAGCTTCCCAGGTGAAGCTAGTGGTAAAGAACCCACTTGCCATTGTAGGAGACACAAGAGATGTGGGCTTGACCCCTGGGTCGAGATGATCTCCTGGAGGAGGGCATGGCAACCCTTTCCAGTATTCTTGCCTGGAGAATCCCATAGACAGAGGAGCCTGGCGGGCTGCAGACCACAGCGTCACAGAAAGTCAGAAACTACCGAAGCAGCTTAGCAGACTGTCCCATCTCTGAAGTCTCTGCCAACTCTGAAATTGAGACATTACAGTTCCATCTCTGTCCTGCTCATCCCCTGTTGATGAGTTTCATGATGAGTCGTGGAACAACTGAGAACTTTAAGCACTTTTTCTCAGTATTTTCTTATGCTTATGTTCTTTTCCACAGTGTCTACTGTGTTCTGTGTTTGTGAATCCCTAAAGCAGTGGCCTGCCGTGCCTGGCAAACTTTCAGAATTCACCCTGATGTGGAGTTAGGCTGCCTTCCCCTCCAGTGCATGCTGATCCACGGGGCTTATCTTCTTCAGCTTCTTTAACAGATTGGTCTAGTTACCCAATCTGCTGTCGTCTTCCCCAACCAGGTTCCCAATTGATATTTTCTTCACACCAAAGAAAGAAGGAGATGTGAACTTTAATTTGATCTGCAATGTGAAAAAGAAAGCCCACCCTCTGACCTTAAATGTCAAGGCTGAGGGCTACTCTGTGAATGTGGAGGTCAAATGCAAGGACAGGAACGGCTCCATCACTCTCCTGACTCCCAACCAGACTACCACTGTCAACTTCTATGAGGTAAAGGTGTGAGAGGGCGCTGCTCTCTCTGCTTCCACACTGGCTGGGAAAAGCAGTGCATGTGAGCATTAGATGAAGCTCTGTTTCAAATGCCAGGGAGATCAGGAGAACAGGAACAAGCCAGCAGCAGCTCCATCCCCAGCATCTGTATGGTTTTGATGTGAAAAGAAAGCTTTTCCCATGATATAATAAGAAAGCTTTTCTTATTTTACTTTTCAGGGGGCAGAGAGATGGTAGGGAAAGGGAAGAATGCTTATCTTAAGCATACAGGAAGGAGGTTTTGCTACCAAGTGAGCTCTAAGAATTCAGCTGTCACCTTCCTCTTCAGATAGGAAGGACTCCAGCACTTTGTAGCTCCTGCTGGACTCTGGCTGCATTACGCTAATGATACTCACTCAGCTCACTAACATCATGGGCTGTCGCTGCTTCCCAAAGGGTATTTCCCCCAACACGTTACATACCCTGACCCCAGAGAAGGGAACCGTAGTTTGTACTCACTCAACATACAGCTCCATTCTCCCTCAGGTGGAAATGAATGAGTGTGTCCAGTGTGAATTCAGCTTTATCAACACTGGAAAGTTCAACTTCAGCTTCCAGGCGGAGCTGTCTGGCCCCAGATCCCTGCTACCGTACCTGGAATTTTCACCCACCAATGGCAGCGTGGACGTGGGGCAGAGTGCACATGCCTCCCTGTCTTTCCGGCCATTAAAGAAATGTGTCTTGAAGGGTCTGGAACTCAAAATCAAGGTGAGGCATTTAACATTGTCTGACACTGGCACTCACAGCATTCTGTCTTGAGAACTGTGTCTGGTGTCCGCCCTTAGCTGCAAGGCAGGATGGGAAGTCAAGCATGTTTCCCAGGCAAGTTGGCAGCCAATCGGAGTTCTGCTAATGAGGAAGCCCCAGGAAGCAGATGTTGGGTGGGAACTGACAGGTCTCTGCACACCCCTCTGCCTTCAAGCTGAATTATTGCTGCAGTGATTCAATAGCCAATGTGGGGCCTGGTTGCAAAGTCATCCACCTTGGTTTCCTTAAAGAAACTTAGAGCCTGAATCAGAATCTCTGAATCAGAACCTCTGCAGAGATTCTGCACATGGAGTCCTGGGACCTGAATTCTTTTAAAGCACCTGACTGCTTCCCCTCTTCACCCGAGGGTGTAAGGGCCCTTTCCTCTCACTTTGCCCTGTCATCTCCACTGGACATTTTCTCCCTGACAGATCAGCCACGGTCCAACATTTACATGCACCATCTCAGGGTGTGCTGTGAGCCCAGCTGTCCATTTCTCCTTCACCAGCTACAACTTTGGCACCTGCTTCATCTACCAAGCTGGCATGCCCCCATACAAGCAAACCCTGCTTGTCACCAACAAGGAGGAAACAGCTATGAGGTAAACAGACTTCCCAGAGCTTCCAGGTGATTCTGCCACTCCTGTGGGTCCTGCAGCCTCCACGCAGCTGAGGTCCTGCCAAGACAGAGAAAGGATTATAAGAGAGCCTCTAGCACGGATGGGCATGAATCCTGAGTACCCTTTCCTCACTGCTAATACTGATATTTGGATAGCCATGAACTACTCTGCTTAAAAAAAAAAAATAAATCCTCTTCCAGAAGTGAGGAGGACAATGCCAGGTGACCTGACAAGAGGCTTGATGAATTGCATTTATTTTCCTCACGTAATAAATGTGGGAACTCAGATTTGGAGAGTTAAAAAGTTAATTTCTTGGGCCAGTGACCTTGCAGTAAAAGGCAGATCTATACTGAGCCTTGGAGAAAGAAATGGCAACCCACTCCAGTGTTCTTGCCTGGAGAATCCCAGGGACAGGGGAGCCTGGTGGGCTGCCATCTATGGGGTCGCACAGAGTCAGACACGACTGAAGCGACTTAGCAGCAGCAGCAGCATACTGAGCCTTAGCCTCTCTGTATACCATCCCTGTGTAGAATGTTCCAGTCCAGATTTCTGGGCCCTATTCCAGACCTAACAAAACAGAATCTCCAGAGACAGGCCCAGAGGCCTGTGTTTATTAAAAGTTCTCTAGATCAGTGCTGCAAGTGAACTGAAACTTCAGTTTCAGAAAAGTTGTCTATCTGCAGTGTCCACTATGGCGGCCTGTAGCTACACATGGCTATGGAGCCCTTGAAATGTGCCTAATGCCACCAAGGAACAGGATTTTTTATTTTAGTTAATTTTAATTTAATAGCCACATATCTAGTGGCCAAGAGCACAGGTTCAAATCCCAGTTCTTCCCTAGCTATGTGACCTCAAGCACTTGTTTTTTGCTTCTTTTTTTTAAATCAATCTTTATTGGAGCATAGTTGTTTTACAATGCTGTATTGGTTTCTGCTGTATAGCAAAGCAAATCGACTGTATGTGTATACACATCCCCTCTTTTTTGGATTTCCTTTCCCATTCAGATCCCTGCAGAGCGTTTAATGTAGCTCCTTGTGCTATACAGAAGGTTCTCATTTGTTGTCTGCTTTATATATAGTAGTATGTATACGTCAGTCTCAATCTCCCAGTTCATCCCACCTACCCTTTCCTCCTTTGGTATCCATGCATTTGTTCTCTACATTTGTGTCTCTATTTCCACTTTGCAAAAAAATGTTCATCAGCATCATTTTTCTAGATTCCACACTTAATATATGATTTTTTTTTTTCTCTTTCTGTATGACAGTCTCTAGGTCCATCCACATTTCTGCAAAGGGCACAGTTTTGTTCCTTTTTACAACTGAGTAATATTCCATGGCACCTTCTTTATCCATTCCTCCGCTGATGGGCATTTAGGTTGCTTCCATGTCCTGGCTGTTGTAAGCAGTGCTGCTCTGAACGTTGGGGTGCTTGTGTCTATTTGGTTTTTTTTTAAGTCCTTATTGAATTTTTCACAGTATTGCTTCTGTTTTATGTTTCGGTTTTTTGGCCATGAGACGTGGGGTCTTAGCTCCCTGGCCACTAATGGAGTCTGCACCCCTGCATTGGAAGGCGAAGCCTTTTAACCACTGGACTGCCAGGGAAGTCCCTATCTTTTTGAATTATGTTTTTCTCTGTATCTATGCATAGGAGTCCTATGGTAGACCCATTTCTGGGTCATATGGGTAGTTCTATTTTTGGATTTTTAAGGAACCTCTATTCTGTTCTCCATAGTGGCTGTATAAATTTACATTCCCACCATCAGTGTAAGAGTTCCCTTTTCTCCACACCCTCTTCAGCATTTATTGTTAGTATTATGATGATGGATATTCTGACCAGTGTGAGGTGATACCTCATAGTAGTTTTGACTTGCACTTCTCTAATAATTAGTAATGTTGAGCATCTTTTCATGTGTTGTTGGCCATCTGTATGTCTTCTTTGGAGAAATATCTATTTAGGTCTTCCACCCATTTTTTGATTTTTTTTTTTTATATTGAACTGCATGAGCAGTTTGTATTCTTTGAAGACTAATAATCCCTTGTCTGTTGCTTAATTTGCGAATATATGCTCCCATTCTGATGGTTGTCTTTTCATCTTATTTAGGGTTTCATTTACTGTCCAAGAGTTTTTAAGTTTAATTAGGTCCCATTTTTTTAATTTTTGGTTTTATTTTCTTTACTCTAGGAGGTGGGTCAAAAAAGATCTTGCTGTGGTTCATGTCAAAGAGTGTTATTCCTGTGTTTTCCTCTAGAGTTTTATAGCATCCAGCCTTGCGTTTAGGTCTTTATAAACTCTCGGTGCCTCCATCTCCTTGCCTGCAGTGGGGGATAATAATAGTACCTCCCCGTGGGTTATTAGGAGGATTCATTAGCTCATTTAGAGAGAGTACTTAGTGCCTGGAACATAGGAAATGCTCAGCTATTTTTATCTGCTGCTACTTTTGTGGCAGTGATACTGGTGGTGATGACGATTCTCCTGAATGTTACATTACAGGAGTGTCATGTAATTTTAAATACTAATTTAAAATCTTGTCTGCCTATATTCCTTCCTGCCTAATTTAATTGAATCTGACTCTTCCTTTGTTTTAGGCATTATACTCTACTTACTGCCTTAGCTAGAGTCCTTCTCTACATACTTGAAAGACATGAGGAGGGATTGTAATGGAGGTCTAGGTGCTTCCCATCCACAGATGCAGGAGGGTGGATGTGATATCTGAAGGTCCCTTCTAGTTGAGCTATTAGTAATAACAATAGCTCACCTTTAGGGATGTTTCCTCTGTGCCTTTAGTGGCTGATTTAGTCACTTTATCTTTTTTAATCCTCACAACAGCTTCATAAGAAAGAGGTCACTACTCTCATTTTATAAATGAGGCAACAGGGACCCAGACAGGCTGAGTAACTGTCCTCAGGTCACATGGAAGTTGGGGCTGGAGCCTGGGTCCACACTCTTGTCTGACTCTGGACACATCCTCCTCCCCACCATGCTTTGCCATCCAGTTACTCCAGGGAGCGCACCCTTCTTCCAGGAACCTACTACACCATGAGCTTCAAGGAAGAGAGGGTGAGAGAGTGAAAGGAGCCCTGGGTAAAAGGTCACGAGACTGCCTTTGAGGCCTGGTTCTGCCAAGGTCTTGGGATGTGATCTAGGGGAAGTGACTCAGTCGTGCCCAGGAGACTGTAAGCTGGACCACTACTGCAGTCCCTTCCAGCCCTGAAATTCCAACTCCAGGATAACCCAGCAGGACATCCCACAGTGGGTCCAGCTCAGAGAAGCAAAGGGCTCATTCCCTCTATGTCAGCCACTCGAGAGCTCACACACCTTCCTTCTGATTTCCTCCAGTTTGGATTGTTTGTATACCAACACCAGCCACCTCGAGGTGAACTTCCGAGTCGATGTGATAAAGCCAGGAAAGACACTGGAGATCCCCATCACCTTTTATCCTCGAGAAACTATCAGTTATCGAGAACTCATCCCCTTTGAAATCAATGGGCTCTCGCAGCAAGTAGTTGAAATCAAAGGGAAAGGAACGGAAATGAAGGTGAGCAACAGCTGGGAGGATCATAGGGCTTGGCACCACCCCCCTCTCTTGCCCTTCTCAGCCACCTTGCCCACCCGAGCCCACACTCCTCCGACTCCACATCTCCTGCCCCCTGGCTGCTCTGTCAGAGGTCAGCCGGTCCCATCAAGACAGATCAGATCCAAGAGAATCACATAGATCTTGCCAGTTGTATCAAAGGATACAAGTAACCAGAAACGCTGCAGAAACATTCATTTTTCTTGGAGAAGTTTGAGACTATCAGATGCAATATCCCAAGCAAGTCCTCTTCCTCCTACATGAGAGCGTGTAGTGTTTACAGATTACAGTCTCAAGGTTTGTTTGAAGCACTGTATGCAGACATAAGTTTCAGTTATGGGACATCTTTCCCTAAGACCACATGGACTGACATTCTGCAGTCAGCCCCAACTCCCAGGATCCTATCTGACTGAGGGCCTTCCTTCTAACCAGGTGCTCCTGGCAAGAAGGGGATGGTCTGGTTCCACCACTTATCCTTTCTTCCCCATGTCCAGTATACATTTCACATGTCTGGTGGGAGTTTTTGCATTTATTAGGCAGTTTTAGAAGACTGAAGACCTTCTGCAGTCCTCAGCAATGCATGGGACATTTCAGCAACCAAGAGGAAATGGGAGGGGTGTGTTCCTGGCATCCTTCCCATCAATCCAGGAGAGCCGCAGGATCGGGCCACCTGGTGTGTCTCACCCAAGCCAGGGGTGGGTCTCTTCTGAAGTTGTGCTTTCTTTCACGTGTTCATTCATTCACTCGCTCAGCACTCATTTATGTCAGGTGCTTTGAGGAGGCTTAAACGTGTTCTCTGCCCTCCAGGAGCTTACACACTGGGGCCAGAGACTCTTACCTTTGTAGACAGCATGGAAACCTGTGGGCGGGATGGACAGATCCCATCTTTCCATTAGGGGGAGGCGTGCTGCTTATTGACTGGTCAAGTGACAGTGACCCGTGGGTGCTGTTTATGTGGGTCACACCATCGCAGGGGCAAGGCCCAGCCTGATTTCAGCCTGATGCAGGCCAGCACTTGGGTCAGGGCTTCAGATGGGGACTTTAAGGTGTATCTGCTTTCCCCCACTCCGCTGCCGTGGTCATCTCTCTCTCTTCAAGGCTCTGTCTCCTGCCCTCTTCCAGTCCCTCTCCACAGAGGAGCGAGCCAGGGCACACTTGCAAGATACCCGTCTGAGGGGACCGCTCCAGGCTGCACTGGCTTCCCACTTCTCCCAGAAAAACACCCGATCCCCCTCCAAACTACCTTCCTGTGTTCCTCCCCTCGCTCCCAGCCACAGGCCTGACCAGGCCACTCCCTCCAGCTCAGCGCCTTGCCGCAGCTTGTCTCCTCCTTCGGGGTGCAGCCCCACGCCACCCTGACTTAAATCTAGATGCTGCCCCCCCAGCAGCTCCCCGTGTGAGCACGCCTTCCTTCCTCAGGGAGGCCTCCCTCAGACTGGCTCAACCCTTTGTACCCCGAGCCTTTCCTTCTTAACGTCTCTGAACACAGCTGTAGGTACGTAATTGTGCAATAAGTTGCTTAGTGCACACTTTATGCACATAAATGTTTGTTGAGTGAGCGAAGGCCCATCCAGCATGAAGAATGGGGGACACAGGAAGAGAGGGGACCACCCTTGCCTCACGAGGGTACATACACCGTATTTCTCTTTCTCATTAACTGCTGACCCCTCTCTCCCAACCCCCCTGCTCTCTTTCTTGTCCACAGATTTCAGTCCTAGATCCAGCCAATAAGATTGTGAAGTTAGGAGCCATCCTACCTGGACAGGTGGCTAAAAAAATGGTTTCCATCGTGAACAACAGCCAAGCTCAGCTCACATTTAACCTGTCAGTCATGTTCTCAGCGGAACTCCAGGAAACCAAGGTTGGTGATCAGGGTCCCAGTGGCGTCTTCATGCCTCCGCACCTCACGATTCTCAGGCAGCTTCGGTGTGCCAGGCCATTCCAAGTGCTCACCCTGTCTGATCACCTTCATAAGAAATGGTATAGGTATAGGGGAGTCCCTGTTACTCTCCTTTTGCATGTAGAGAAACCACAGCTTGGAGAGCCTCTTCCTCTAGAGGGCGACAGTGACACACAGAAGTGCCCTTGATAGGATCCGGAAGGTCTGCACGCAAATGAATATATGTGCATCTTCATGACAGGAAATTTGAAAAATATGGAAAATCGCAAAGAAAAACATTTGGCCTATAATGTCATGTCCCGAAATAATCAACATTATTTCCACCTTTCTTTCTCCTGCTTTTCCTACACCTTTTAAAAATAAATTACCAACTTTCAGATTATTTTGAAACCTGCTTCCTACCAGTAACTCCTAAACATTCAGTTTCATTTGTTCATCTGTACCTTTATTATGTAGATAAACCAAGCCTCTATTTCTGCTCATTTCAGGTGTTCCTGGTTTTTTAATTTAATTTAATTTAATTTAATTTAATTTATAAGCAACATTGTAATATCCATTTAAACAAACTTTTGTGTGCTCCCATGGCTCTCTGCTGAGCATATACTCCTAGAAGTGGGCTTCTTGGACCAAAAGGAAGAGTGTGTTTCAATATACATCATTCATCTACCCCCAGAAGGCTGTCCCTCTTACCACTGGAGTCCGCTATGTGAGAGAAACATGCTTGTTGCTAAATCCATGTCCTCGGGCTTCCCGCATAAGGAACCCACAGCCCCGGCTGCCTGCTTCCTCTCACGGTGTTTGGATGGCCCTTTGAAATGGGACCGGATGTATTTCATCTCGAGGAGGGACTGTATCCATTCCTTCATTCAGTTCATTCTTACATTCACTCAGTAATCCATCCTTGCAGCAGGACCTCAGAAATGGAGCTCCAGGAGTGCCCCACTCTCAGCTGCTGAGACTTGTCATTTTATCCAGGTCATTACCTTGTCACCATTCCACAACATCACTCTGAAGCCCAAAGAGGTTCGGAAGCTGGAAGTCACCTTCGCCCCGCTAAAGCGTGTCCCTCCCTTCTCCGAAGAGGTGTTCATGGAGTGCATGGGGCTCCTGCGGCCCCTTTTCCTCATCAACGGCTGCTGCCAGGCCCTGGAGATCTCCCTGGACCAGGAGCATCTTCCCTTTGGACCAGTCGTGTGTCAGACGCAAGCCACGCGTCGCATCCTCATGTTGAACACGGGTGACGTGGGTGCAAGGTAGGAGAGCCCCCTGGGCCTGGTTTCCCATTAACTATCCCAGAACCCTCCAAAGTGGGTACTTGGTGGTCCCCATGCCACAGATGGAGTTAAGGCTCAAAGTGGTGCCCACCAGCAGGTGCCTGCCCAGTCACCATTCAGCACATTGCCACAGCCGTGCCTGCTGCACACCGACCACCTGCAGGGGCCGCCGTCCACACCAACCTCAGTGGAACAGTGCCCTGAAGCTGTGGTGTGGCAGCCTTGGCACTGGAAGCACTGGTCTGCACCATCCTGCCTGGACCGAGGGCCGGACCACAGAGGCGTGACCACAGGGCCAGCAGGTCCCAGGGCCACCAGGATCAGGGGCAGCTCTCGTGTGAAGGGATCGTCTCCACCCTCCTGGATCAGATCCGAGAGGCAGTGCAGGGATCGGTCATGGCTACCAGCTCGGGAGGGTTCTAGTCCTGGCCTGACCACGTCCTAGCTGTGTGACCTCAGGCACCCATTTAAATGTGTTCATGCACATGTCCCCCCAGTGGGTGTCACTTGTGGAGAGAAAGATAAGATGAACCACTTTCCACCTTCTCAGCCCCTAGGGAGAGTGAAGAGGTCGAACCCAGGAATGGCTTGGCCTTGGTCCCACATCCCGGCTTTTCCTGGCAGTCTCCCTTCTCCTAGGTCCCAGGAAGGGCACAAGGGGATGAACCTCCCATCTGAAAACCAGACTCAGTCTCTCTTCTCAGCAGCACTGAGGACACCACCAGGATATTAATAAACTGCCCTCCTTGTCTCCTGTCTTGGAAAAGGTTCAAATGGGATGCCAGAAAACTTAAGCCTCCATTCTCCATCAGCCCAGAAGAGGGCTATATCACTGCAGGCATGGAGGTTTCTTTCGAAGTGACTTACCATCCTACTGAGGTGGGCAAGGAGATTCTCCACAAAAACTTGCTCTGCTTCATCCAGGGAGGCAGTCCTCTGAGCCTAACCCTGTCTGGAGTGTGCGTGGGACCACCTTCAGTAAAAGAGGTCAGTAGGTGCTGCCGACAGCTGGACCAGTGTGGAGCGCCCAGCAAGCCCCACGAGAGAACTCAGTCAGACTCTGTTCACACAGTCCTCAGTGCCCACATCAAACATGCAGGCCTGCTCCCTCCACCACAGGGCCTCTGCTCGAGCTCTTCCCACTGCTGGCATACTCCTCTTCCCCTCTCCTTTTAGCTAATTCCTATTTATTCTTCAGCTCTCAACCCAGGCATCTCATTCTCAAGGAAGGTTATACTGCCATCTCTGGCTAGATCCCATTCTGTCATAAGCTCTGTGAGTAAAGGGTGACACCTGGGTTAACCTCTGCTCACCCTGTCGCTGGAAGCCCTAGCAGTGGAGACCTCATAGTTCCTGGCAACACTGCTTACGGTCATACTGACACCCGATCTCCACCTCTTGCTATTTCAACAATGTTATGCACGTGGAATCCTGCAGTATGTTATAAATGTCTATGTACAAGTCTTGGCAAGAATATATACTTTCATTTTCCTGGGTGAATGAATATGTAAGAGTGACATGGCTGGATCATAGGGTAGGTACACGTTTGCCTTTTTAAGAGCTTACCAAATTGTTTTCCAAAGTGGTTGTGTCATCTCACATCCCCATCAGCCGCCTCAGACGTTTCTACTTGCACCACATCCTTGCCAAGCCTTGATATGGTCAGGCTTTTTAAAATTTTAGTCATTCTAATAGGTACATGATGATATATTGTGGTTTTTAAATTTGGATTTCCCTAATGACTGATGGTGTCAAGCATCTTTCCAGGTTCTTCATTGCCATCCATCTATCTTGAAGTATCTGTTCAAGTCATTTTCATTTGGGTTGTTTGTTTTCTTATTTTACTGTGTTTTGAGAGCTCTGTGTATATGTAGGACATAAGTTTTAAATTTATATCTTCAGTCTGTTTAAAGTTCATTTTTGTATGTAGTATAAGATTATGGATCAAAATTCAAAAAATCCATTTTTTGTACACAGATATCCAGGTGTTCCAGAACCATTTACTTAATAGATTGTCCTTTCTCCACTAAATTGCCTTTGCACTTTGGTAAAAAAAACCAATTGGTCATGTATGTGTGGGTCTCTTGCTAAACTATCCTCATCCTCTTGGTGAACTCTTTGATTCCTTTTATACCAGCGCAACATTGTCCATGTTGCTAGATTCAGTGGCTAGTTCTCACTGCTCATCTTACTTGACTTGTCAATGGGCATTTGAACACCTTGAACAAGCCCCTCGCCCTTCAAGCGCTTCCTTCGTTATGTGGCCTCCAGGATACCACCCTCTCTTCGTTTTCCTCCCACTTTAATACTTGCTGCCTCTCACCTCCCCTTCTGATTTTTCTTAACATTGGAGTGTGTAGGATTTTAAGAATTGGTCCTAAAATTCCTTCTTTTTTCCTAAATACACTTACTTCTTGATGATCTCATCCAGTTTCTTGGCCTTAAAAAAAAATTGCTATACTGACAGCTCCCAAATGCGTGTGTGTGTGTGTGTGTGTGTGTGTGTGCAAACTTTCCTTTGCACCCCAGACTTGTAAATTCCACTGCCTGCTTGAGGCGTCCCTCTTCTTTCAGGTGGTGAATTTCACCTGCCAGGTGCGCTCCAAGCACACACAGACCATCATGCTTTCAAACCGCACCAACCAAACCTGGAATCTGCACCCCATCATTGAGGGCGAGCACTGGGAGGGGCCCGAGTTCATCACCCTGGAACCTCACCAGCAAAACAAGCCCTACGAGATCACCTACCGGCCCCGCACCATGAACGTGGAAAACCGCAAACATCAGGTAGGTCGAGCCCCACCTCCCGCATCGGTTTCCTGGCATGGTTGGAGAAAGGAGCTGTGGGAGAAAGAATGTTAGGACAAGGGGGCAGGGCCTACCAATAATGGGGAAAGCACAGGGAACTGTGTCCAGAGCTTATCAAGACCAAGGCTTCCCTTTTCATCCATATATTTTCATGTTGAGGGGCTTCTCTTGGAACCAGAGGCTCATTTCTGAAACGAAGTCCCGGATGAAGCATCATGCAATTAACACTTAATTTAAGTGCATAAATAACATCAAGGTGACTGTAATAAAGATTAAAAAAAGAAGCCACAATCTTCTTCTACCCTCACAAAAGAAGAACTGTTTTTTCTGTCTTCTTTACCAATCCTTACTCAAGGACAGCCATGGCTGCCATCAGAGCATCCTCAGCTTTGCATCCTGTTCACTTTCCCTTTACATCACATCATGAGCATGTTTCTGTTTAACTGTGTAATCTTCCTGATAATCATTTTTACTGACTGACTAATATTTCATTGAATGACAGTTCCATAATTTATTTAACACCCCCAGTTATTGGATGTTTAAGTTATCTCTAAACTTTCATCAGTAGAAGCGATTCTAATATACATGTGTATCCCCGATGGCTCAGCGGCAAAGAATCTGCCTGCAATGCAGGAGACGCAAAAGGCTGGCTCTACCCCTGGGCTGGGAAGGCCCCCTGGAGGAGGAAACAGCAACCCACTCCAATATCCCCGCTTGAAAAATCCCTTGGAGAGAGGAGCCTGGCGGGCTACAGTCCAAAGGGTCACGGAGAGTCAGTCACAACTGAGTGACTGAGCATACACGTTTATGTCTAACTTTTTCCTCTGCAGGGATTTTTCGTAAGTTCCTTGGGATGAGATTCCTGGTTCGAATACACATGAACATGTTTATGACTCTTGGAAACATATTATGAAGCTGCTTTCCAAAAGTGTTAAGCCTGTTTGCATAACTTCCTTGATCCTGTGTTGCTGCCATGCCCGAGAGGTAGCTGATAAAGGACCCCATGTGTCACGCTCACCACAGCTGTTCTTCTCCTAGGGAACCCTCTTCTTCCCCCTCCCAGATGGGACTGGCTGGTTGTACATGCTGCATGGGACTTCCGAGCTCCCCAAGGCGGTGGCCAATATCTACCGTGAAGTGCCATGTAAGACACCCTACACTGAGCTCCTGCCAGTCACCAACTGGCTGAACAAGCCCCAGAGGTGAGAGAATAGGTGGGGGACGAAGAGAGGACGGAGGGAGGACCCACAGTATCGATTCTGGCCCTCGGTGCTGCTGCCAGGTGTTGCCCGACCTGCGCCCCACAGAGCGTGTCCTGTTCTGGGCTGTCTGTGAGCAGCTGATGCCTTGTAAATCTCCTAGAAGAGGGCCAGGCACAAAATAAGTGCTCAGTACATGTTAGCTGTTATTATTGTCGAAATGATAATTGTGGTGGTTATTATTGAGAGCCCTGTTGTATCACATCAGCCACTGGCCAGATCCTCGGATCTTGTACTTGCAGAGAGAAAAGAAGCTGGAGGAGCTGGAGGCCAGCCAAGTCCCCTTCTTTTATGGAAAAGGAGCCAAAGGCTGGGAGAAGAGAGCTACCTGCTCGGCACAGTGGATAAAGGCCCAGACCCACATTTGAATGCTAGTTCTGCCTGTAACTCGGCACTGTTACCTGAGCATGGCGTCTTCCTTCTCTCCGCCTCAACTTCTTCCCTAGTAAAATAGAGAGGATCACGAAATGTACCTCCTGCAGACACTGCGGTGACTAAAAGCTTGTAATGTAACCCACGTGGAGCAGGACTCAGTACCTGGCACATAGTAGGGAGTTGTTAAAGGGTAGCTCCTGTTATTACTGGTGACAGTGTGGAGGCCAGAACCCTGGGCCCACATGCTTCCTGTGAAATCAAGAGTGGACAAGGTACCTTGCCTTCTTTCCTTTGGGCAACCTGTCTCATTTCGTCCTCTCTTCTTGCACCGCTGTGTTCCCCCAGATTCCGGGTCATTGTGGAGATGCTGAAGCCAGAGAAGCCTGACATGAGTGTCACCTTAAAGGGCCTTGACTACATTGATGTGCTGTCCTCCTCCAAGAAAGACTACAAGCTGAACTTCTTCTCCTACAAGGAGGGGCTGTACACAGCAAAGGTATCCACACACTAAAGGCACTGCCCTGGGACCCTGGAGGTTTGGCCCTGAGGCTGATGATCCTGGTGTTGGGAGGAAAGATAAACCCTCCCTTATCCTGCGAGACTGACCATTTAGGGGGACCAGACCCTTTAAGATGAGACTAGATAGCCAGCCAACATGCAGGCCCATAACAAGCCCTCAAGGTGGCAGAATCATGAACACCCTGAAGCGTAGGTAACACTGGGCATCAGACACCAGACCACAATAGTAAGAGCGAAAGGCCCCTTTTCCGAGGGTTTAGAGAGCGCCCAGCATCAGGCTGAGCCCTCGAGACAGCTAGTGACGTCAGAGCCAGGATTCATCTCAGAGCCGGTGACTCCAGGGCTCCACAGGGTCCTTCACGCATGAACTGTTCCTCCGGACTCGTTCATCAGTTCAACAAGCATCTCTTGAGCACGTGTGCCATATGCTACACTGCGTGCTGATAACATAGCAGGGATCAAAAACCGGCGCAGCCTCTGTTCTCCCGGAACACACAGTCCAGTGGAGGAGGTGAGCCTTCATCATGAAACTGCACTCTGAGTGGGTCATTTCCAAATGGCGTAAGTGCTTCGAGGAAAAGGAGTACATGGTTCAGTGGCTCACTGAGAGGTCAGGGCTGAAGAGAACAGGAATTATCCACCTACAGACAGTGCTTGACACCGAGATGGAGGATGGAATCACCTAGGGAGAGATTTTAAAGTGAAAAAACAGCACATGAGCACAAAGAAATGGCAAGAATGAAGGGAAATAATGACAAGTACTGGCGAGGGTGTGGGGAAGATGGGTCTTTCTCGTGTTGCTGGTGGGAGTGAAATAGTGAAGCTACTTGGAAGACAGGCTGGCAGCTCCTCAGATGGATAAACATAGAGTTACCATAGAATTCAGCAATGTATTCCCCAAACATATGTCCACACAGAAGCCTATATATAAACGTTCATAGCAGCGTTATTCATAAGAGCTAAACAATGGAAACAACCTAATTTCCATCCACTGGTGAACCGAGAAATACAATGGAATATTCTTCGGCAATCAAAAGTGATAGGAAGCGAGTTACCGCTGCGGGCATCACTGTGATGAGCCCTGCACACATCACGCTATGTGAGCAAAGCCAGCCACAAACGGCTGCGTATTGTGTGATTCTTTTTAATATGGAATGTCCAGAATAGGGAAGTCTATAGGAACAGAAAGTAGACTAGCGGTGCCTAGGACTAGAGGCGATGGGTTAGGGGGACATGGAATGATTGTTCCTAGATAGAGGGGTTCTTTTGAGGGTGCTGAAGATGAGTGGTGATGGTTGGACCACTTTGTGAATATACTAAAAAAGCACTAAATGGTACACTGTAAATGGGTGGATTCTATAACATGTGAGTTGTATCTTAATGAAGCTGAAAGGAAATATGAGGCATAAAGTACAAATCAAGAAGTTCTAATACCCATCTTATAGAAGCGCCTGGAACAGAAAAACACGACAATAAAGGGAAGAAATACTCTTCAAAATGATTGGGAAAAAAATCCAGAGCTATCTGACAAAGTCTGAGTCTTCTAGTTGAAGAAGCCCAGTTTATGAAATGAGTCCTGTGATCATCCTCTCTGCCTTGGGCCACTTTCCTGATTGCAGTGCAGTGAGCTAGTCTGAGCAAAGCATATCAGGTTTGGTGAAGTGAGGAGGAGGAAGTTGACAGTCGGGGCAGTTGGACAGGGAAGAAGATTATTTGAAAAAGTAATTGTTGAACTTTCCCTGATTTTATTTTTTTAAAAAACAATTTACAAATCCAAGAAACTTGGTAGAGTTTTAACAGGAGAAACAAAGAAAATCATGCCTGTGCACATCATAGTAAAACTGCTGAAAGCCAAAGATAAATAGAAAACAACCAGATAAAAAGGTTCTATTATGTACAGGGAGACACCAATAAAGAGCGGCCACTGACCCCTCTTCAGTGGCTCTTTCAGCAGCCCTCTGAAAAGTGCTGAAAGAAGAGACTGTCAACCTGGAAATCTTTATTCACTGAAAATATCCTTTAAAACAGACAGTAAAATAGACATTTTCAGATTTTAAAAAAAGGATGAGAGAATTCATTGCCGGCCCACTGGCCTTGCTGCGAAACATGCTAATGGGTGTTCTTCAGTCAAAAGGCAACGATGCCAGGTGGGAACGTGGATGTCCACTGGAAGGGAAGGAGAGCTCTAAAAATGGCAAATAAGTGCATAAACATGAAACAGATATATTTTTATTCTTAGAACTTTCTTAAAAAGACAACTGGCAGTTTATAGTAAATATAATAACATTGTAAGGGGGACAAATGCATGTAGACATAAAAGATACGGCGGCAAAAGCCCAAAAGATGGGATGGGTAGGTAAGTGAGATTATACCTCAGTAAGATTATTGCATTTGTGAAGTAGGATGTGTGAGATCGGAAACAAAGCGTCAGTTACGAAGTGGGAAGTGATAAAATACCAACTCTACATCAAATGTTGATAAGTTGTCAGTTCTAGAGCAACTACTAAAACTATGTTATTTAAAAATATAGCTAAGAAGCCATAGAGGAAGTAAAATACATTCCAAGAGATTTCACGTTGATCCATAAGGAGGCAGAAAAGTAGCAACGAAGGAATTAAAAAGAATAAAAGAGAAATGGAAAGGAACAGCAAGAGGGCTGACTTCAACCTAAACGTATAAATGATTGCTTTAAATGTAAAACAACACTCCTATCAAAACACAGAGGCGGTCAGAGCACTCTAAAGACGAGAAGAGGTCAAAAGTAAAAAGGCAGGTATGTAAGGAACCATTATCTCCTAACAAGATGAACAACTCGAGGTATTAAAAAGGACAAAAAACTGGAATCCTCTACCTCACAGAAGTAAATGTCTGAGTGAGCGAGAAGCACAGGAGAAGATGCTCAGTGTCGTTAGACATCCAGGAAAAGAACTGCAAAAGGGGGGCAACTTGTCCACAGGTCAGACGTGGGCTACAAGTGTCGGCTCTGGAGTCAAGCCAACCTGGGTTCAAATCCTGGTTCTGATACTTTTTTGCACAAGACCCTGGGCAAGATAACTTCCTTAGCCTCAGTTTCCTCATCTTTAGAAAAATCAGTGAGGGAAATAGTAATGTTGCCCACAAGCTGTGTGAATTAAGTAAGTACCTCCAATGCTTGTTGTTGTCATTCAGTCGCCAAGTTGTGTCCGGTCCTTTGCGACCCCATGGACGGCAGCACACCAGGCTTCTCTGTCCTTCGCTGTCTCCCTGAGTTTGCTCAGATTCATGTCCATTGAGTTGGTGATGCTCTCTAACCATCTCATTCTCTGCTACCCTCTTCTCCTCCTGCCTTCAATCTTTCCCAGCATCAGGGTCTTTTCCAGTGAGTCAGCTCTTCATATCAGGTGGCCAAAGTATTGGAGCTTCAGCTTCAGCATCAGTCCTTTCAGTGAATATTCAGAGTTGATTTCCTTTAGAATTGACTGATTTGATCTCCGTGCTTTGTAAGGGACTCTCAAGAGTCTTCTCCAGCACCACAATTCTAGAGCATCAATTCTTTGGCGCTCAGCCTTCTTTATGGTCCAACTTCCAGCCCCTAGGACACAGTAATCATTACGTGTTCGATGCCATCAGCAGCAGTCGTAGTAGTGATGCATTAACTGTTGCGGCAGCAGCAGGAGTAGGGGTGAAACCCACCCCAGCAGGAACCTCTTGAGGTCCTGCTTGTTCTCCAGGGGTGTCCAGGGGACACCACTCGCTGTCCCCATTGAGGACACCTTCCCCCGCAGCCCCAGACCGTGCTGCTCTTGCCTCTTCTAAAGCAACCCATGGAGGCAATCCTCCATGCCTGCCCACCTGGAAGGAGCCAGAGAAAGAGCAGGGCACCTGAACAGAAGGGCTGGGTGGTGGGGTTCACGTGGGCTGGGAGGGCCCAGGCTTCACATGCCCAGCATTGCTAGTGGAGAGAAGGATCCTGTCGATGCTGGAAGACCCCGAACTAACCTCTCTGCTCCGCCCCACTTCCTCCCACTCTCTCTGTGAATCCAGGTGATCTTCCGAAATGAGGTGACCAATGAGTTCCTATACTACACGTTGAGTTTCAGGGTCATCCCTTCAGGTGTCATCAAAACCATTGAGATGGTGAGCCCCGTCCGGCAGAGCACCTCGACCTTCATCAAGGTGGAAAACCCTCTGCCCTACATGGTGACCTTCTCCACGGAATGCAGGATGCCCGACATCAGCCTGCCCTCCCAGTTCGTGGTGCCCGCCAACTCTGAGGTATGGCCCTGCCTGTGGGGCTCCCCACTGGATATCTGTGATGGAGACTCTGCCCAGGGGGCCTCTGGACCCACTTCTGCATCCTGGAGTTGGGGCAGCCCGGCAGTGGTCAGGAGGGCGGAGGACAACCGATCCATCACGGTCCTGTTCTCTCCCTTCCCCGGCCACCCAAGTCCTCATGTAAACCAGGGCCACATAGAGCTTTGGCTCAGGCATGTTAAAGGAGATTATTTATTAGCCACTGGACTTCCCTCGTAGCTCAGACAGTAAAAATCTGCCCTCATTTCAGGAGACTCAGGTTAGATCCCTGGGTCGGGAAGATCCCCTGAGAAGGAAATGGCAGCCCACTCTAGCATTCTTGCCTGGAGAATCCCATGGACAGAGGAGCCTGGCGGGCTGCAGTCCACGGGGTTGCAGAGAGTCGGACATGACTGAGCGAGTAATACTAGCTGTCTCTGTGACACGTTTGTTTGCCCTGCTCAAGTTAAATTGTTTCTCTTACTTTTCCTAATTATATAAGTCACATGGAATATATGGAGTGAAAAGGACAGCAAGGGACACTTGGTAGTGTTGCTGGGTCAGTTGATAATATTTTTATTAGCTGTTTTGTATGTATGTTCAGTAAGGAAACTGGCATCCAGTTTTCCTTTCTTCTATTAGCCTTGGTGGAGTCTGATGTACAGATTGTGTTCGCTGAGGTAGGTTTCCTCCTATTCTTTTCTATGGGAAAATTTGTGGAATATTAGATTGGTAAAAGGAAGGCTTTGTGATCCTGGAATTTTGTTAAGGGAATTTTTTTTTTTTTACTATTGATTAAATATCTTTGGTTACAGGACTATATGGGTTTTTCTTTATCTTTTTGAGTCTGTTGTGGCAAGTTATATTTGTTTATACATTTGTCCATTTTCATCTAAATTTTTTAATTGTGATAAAATCATGTAAATTTTAACACTGCATTTTTTTCTGTTAAACATCTACAACAACTTTAATGATATCCTCTTTATTTTTCAATAAGACCCAGTTTTTTTAAGAAGCAATATCTGTTCATGACAAAAAAAGACTATTTTATCTCTATGTACATGAAACAGAAAATAAAAGTCCCAGGACTTCCTGGCAGTCCCTGGTGGTTAAGACTCTGTGCTTCCAGTACAATCCCTGGTCAGGGAACGAAGATGCTACATGCCGCTTGACATGGCAAAAAAAAAAGGAATAGAAAAGTCCCCAAAATCTCATTTCCCCCACCCTAAGACAATTACTGGTAACAGTTCAATATAGGCTTGCTGTGTCTTTTCTATACATATGTAGACATATTCCTCTCCACAACAATGAACTCACATACATTTCTGGAATCTTCTTTTTTTCCACTTAAAATATTATTACCACCTTTTATTTCAGTGATTAGAGCTTTGGTGCTTCCTTTTTAATGGCTACATAATATTCCACTGAAGTGAGTAAAGTATAATTTATTTATCCAGTCTTTTACTGCTAATACATTGGAATTATTACCCTTATTTTGCTTTCCTAAGCAATGCTCTCTGGTTCTTGTTTTGTTTTGCTTTGGTTGACAATAGAGGAAGCAGAATGCCTCCCCTAAATGATGGTAGAACCCCAGAAGCTGGTTGGAGATTGTCCATGAGCAGAGAAGGAGCTGTCTGACATTTAGCCCTCCTGCTCCCCCAGCCTACCCACTCCTGTCCCTGTAATTACGCTTCTCAAGAGAGGATCCAGTACCTATTTTTATATTCAGAGAGATTCCAGATACAGAAATACCCCAACTAGGGAAAAATTCCAGGGAGGAAAAGTGGGCTGGTTTGGACAGAGGTTCCCCAGGCTCAAGATCAGTGTGAGCATCTACTGCCAACCTGCTCTGAGGTCCCCAGAGGGCAGAGGAGGGGCGGACATTCAGAATCACAGGAGCCTCTGTCTTCTCTCGCAGGCAACGTTCACATTTGAATTCCAGCCCCTGAAAGCTGGAGAAACCTTCGGGAAACTGACACTGCACAACAGCGAGCTGGGTTACTACCCATATGAGCTCAGTTTGAAAGCCTTGCCAGCACTTCCTGAAAAGCCCGTCCACTTCCAGGCTGTTCTTGGCAGCGGCCAGAGCATCTTTGCCAAGTTCACCAATTACACTCGGCAGAAGACAGAATACTACTGCAGGGTAAGCAGCCCGGCCCCACCCTCTGCCCTCCGCTTTCCAGAAGCCTGGGCTCAGAAATAACGGGAGCAGGACACCAGGGTACAGAAATATGAAACTCCTACTCAGGGCCTTCGTCTAGTTGAAAACTCCCAGCTAGAAACAGAGTATCAGAAAAAATATCAGGTCTGGGTTCTTCCTCACAGACTTTCTAGTTTAACAAGCTGGAGTGTGGTGGGGAGTGGAGGGTGCAGGGGGTTGGGGGGGCAGCGTTGCTCGGCAGTCGATGCAGAGACAGTTGGTTTTGGGGAGGTTCTGTTTCAGTAGTTAATCCTGTATTCACACTGATGTAATAGGTAGCATATATGGAACACTTGCTATGGGCCAGGCTCAGTTTTACATGCCTATTTTAAAAATCCTGACAGCTATCCTGTGAGAGTATTGGTAAGTTATTGGTAAGCTCTACTGAGAGCTCAGTGGTCATGAGTATACGCTGTGAAATCCAACAGACCTGGATTTGAATCCTCACTTCACTGTTTATTCTTTGTATGAATAACTTACCAATACTCAAGTGTTCCAGTCATAGGAGCAAAGGGGTGAGAGACCCCAGAGGGACCTGAACTGGCCCCTGAACGCTCCGGCGCGGAAGGGACGCCTTGCAGTTCTGTTCGCAGCTTATTATCCAGAATTCGCCCCCCACCCTGCCCCCTGCCCGAGCCAGAATGTCCAGTCCTCCTCGCCCGTGTGCACTCCTGCCCACACCGCCCTGCCTCAGTTTCGCTTGGCCTTGGTTCTTCTTAGTAAGCTAGGGATAAACTAGTAATACCTACTCTTCGAGACAGTCACAGGACTCGATTTTTGTACAGCCTGCCCTGCCTCACACAAGCCTAGGCTGCTCATGCGGGAGGGTGGGGGCGCTGGGGAGGCCCAGAGCTGCAGGCTTGCTCTTCAGGGTCCGGGGTGAGCCGAGCACGTGTGTTCCCCTTTCAGACCGACTGTCCAGACTTCCACACGGAAAAGGTCATCTACGCGGCACCTGGGGCGCAGGGCGGCACCGAGGTCAGCGTGGAGGTGTACTTTGAGCCCAGCCACCTGGGCGAGAGCAAGGGCATCCTGACCCTGTCGTCGCTCGCGGGTGGCGAGTACACCATCCCCCTCTTCGGGGTGGCCCTGGCCCCCAAGCCGCAAGGCCCCTTCCTGATCCGAGCCGGCTACAGCATCGTCATCCCCTTCAAGAATGTCTTCTACCGCCCCGTCACCTTCTCCTTCCTCGTGGAGAACAACGCGTTCTCCATCCGCGCCACGGACTCTGTGAAGCCCAAGAAGATCAACAACATCACGGTCTACTTTGAAGGAAACCCATCGGGCAGCAAAACACCCATCACCAGCAAGCTGATTGTAACCTGCCCGCCTGGCGAAGGCAGCGACACTGGAATTAAGTGGGTTTATTACCTGAAGGGGATCACCCCGTAGTGAGAAGCAGGGTTGGCAGCACCATCAAAAATCCATCTCATCAGCCATCAAGACCTTTGCGTTGTTCTAAGCCCCACAAAGAATAGAGAAAATAATAAGAACTCTAAAGGTACTATCTCCAATTCAATTATAAGGGCACTTATTTCCACATTGTATGAATTCCAAATATCTATATGAAATACAGATACTCCATGTTTAACAAGGTAACTATATAAAACAGAGCTATATTTTACTTTGCAAGAGCAAGTCTCTAAATTTGGTTTCTTAATATACCTGCAAAGCCCAGGCACTGCGTAAACATCCCCACATTTAATGAAGTGGCCTTCCCTCACACGGCACTTAGCAGCACATGACTCTGGGGCCCCGCAGTTTCTTTTAAAACCCACGATGGCTTCAAGAGCCCTTAGCCATAACTGTTTTGACACTGTATTTTATTCTGCTTTCATATGAAAGCCAAACAAGTCACTACTTTCAAAGCAAAGAGCAGATACATCAAGGCAGTTCTTGCAGGGACAGAAGTTGGGGTGCTCCCCCATCTCTGGGTCCCTGATCTATTTCCCATAGAAAGTTCTCACAGAAGGCCGGATCCTGAAGAGATGCTAATAGAGACCCCAGGTCCCCATCCCCACTCAGCTTGTGGAGCAGTGAGTCTCTGCCTAATTCTGGTCCAGACCCCACCTCCCCAAATACTGATTTAATCAGTCCAGGGAGGGACCTGGCATCTTTTTAGCTTGTATAGCAGAGTTGAGAAGCAGTGCTGCAGATCAAAACCCGCCTGGCCAGGCATGCTGCAGCCAGTCAGGAATCTGCTTCCAGGGGGAGCATGTCTCAGGTTGGTATGTTGCAACTGCAGCTGTCTTGTGTGCTCGCAGAGGGCGACAGTCTGGTTGGTGCCCTTCTTCAGAGGGAAGGCACCATGGAGGCCTCAGCTCCGGGGAGAGTGCCTCCCTGGACTCTCCCCGGGGCCCTGCAGTGAGAGAGCCACTCACCTCTTGGCACCACTTGTTGGCGTAAAGGTGGTTGAAGACTGGCCCTCGGGCATAGGAGTGGAGGGCCAACAGGCTTCTGCACAAATGCACACACACACCTATGCCTGAGGGTCCCCAGCCTCCACCTCCTCCCCTCTCATCAACTCCACCTGCAAGAGAAGAAGGGGGCATAAAAGAACCTCCATGGCCTTTTGGGAATGGATGCGCCCAAGAGGTGGCACTCAGAAATGATCCCTGGACTGACAGCCTGAGGATCGCCTGGGAATTTATTAAAAATGTAAGTTCTCAGGGCCGGCCCCAGACCTACTAAGTCAGAAGCTCCTGGGGTGTGGCCCAGAAACCTGTGTTTTTAACAAGACCTTATGGCTACTGGAGGTGTTTTCTAATGGACAGAGATTCTTCCACCTCTTTGTACCTCCCTCCGACCCTCAGCCCATTACACTTTATACACAGCTATACCAGATGAAGCCTCTCCTAAAGAGGCTGCAAACACACGCTTGAGAGCTTATTTTTGTGACTCCTGAAGACCGTGCTGATAGGAATAAAGTTGAAGAACAAGATGGCAGATACTCCTAGTGATTAAACGAGCAGCATACCGAGGGGCACAGAGTAAGGAGCACAGCCTCTTACCAGCCAGTAGAGTCCGAAGAAACCAATGGTTCTCAAGCTCACTATCGGCCAGAATGACCCTGAGGACTTGCTGACCACAGGCTGCCGGGCCCCACCCTCAGAGGGCCTGATTCAGTAGGTTTGGGTGGCCCGAGAATTTGCGTTTCTGCCAAGTTCTGAGGGATGTCATTGCTGCCCGAGTGAGGATCCCACGTGGTCAGCACAGCTCTGAAGCCTGGCCTCCTCACATCAGTGGCAGGCTGGGAGTCATGTGCACAGTGCAGAGGAGGTCGCAGCTCTAAAGGCCCCAGGAGAGCTGGAGCTTTTGCTGAGCCCACAGCCCCTAACGCTCTTCGTTAGAGCCCTGGAGAAAATCTCACCAGCTCTGCTTACAGCCTTGTGAGTGAGATGGGCACCTCCCACCCGCCCCCCCGCCAAAAAGTACC
>SJYQ01001915.1:0-35954 GCA_006410935.1 Redunca redunca | reverse complement strand
TTTATAATAGCCAGGACATGGAAACAACCTAGATGTCCATCAGCAGATGAATGGATAAGAAAGCAGTGGTATATATACACAATGGAGTATTACTCAGCCATTAAAAAGAATACATTTGAATCAGTTCTAATGAAGTGGATGAAACTGGAACCTATTATACAGAGTGAAGTAAGCCAGAAAGAAAAACACCAATATAGTATACTAACACATATATATATAGAATTTAGAAAGATGGTAATGATAACCCTATATGTGAGATAGCAAAAGAGACACAGATGTATAGAACGGACTTTTGGACTCTGTGGGAGAGGGCGAGGGTGGGATGATTTTGGAGAATGGCATTGAAACATGTATACTATCAGGTAAGAAACGAATTGCCAGTCTATGTTCGATACAGGATACAGGATGCTTGGGGCTGGTGCACAGGGATGATCCAGAGAGATGATATGGGGTGGGTGGTGGGACGGGGGTTCAGGATTGGGAACTCATGTACACCCGTGGTGGATTCATGTCAGTGTATGGCAAAACCAATACAGTATTGTAAAGCAAAATAAAGTAAAAATTAAAATTAAAAAAATAAATAAAAGCTTTGAAGACCCCACCAGTAAAGGAAAGCACAATTTATGTTTTATAAAAATATATCACTATTCAAGCCCATGATTTTAAGGCATAAGCAAGGTTGAAACAGTTCTATGAAGACCTACAAGACCTTTTAGAACCAACACCCCAAACAGATGTTCTTTTCATATAGGGGACTGGAATGCAAAAGTAGGAAGTCAAGAAACACCTGGAGTAACAGGCAAATTTGGCCTTGGAATACAGAATGAAACAGGGCAAAGGCCAACAGAGTTTTGCCAAGAGAACGCACTGGTCATAGCAGACACCCTCTTCCAACAATACAAGAGAAGACTCTACACATGGACATCACCAGATGGCAAACACCAAAATCAGATTGATTATATCCTTTGCAGCCAAAGACGGAGACGCTCTATACAGTCAGCAAAAATAAGACTGGGAGCTGACTGTGGCTCAGATCGTGAACTTCTTATTGCCAAATTCAGACTCAAATTGAAGAAAGTAGGGAAAACCACTAGACCACTCAGGAATGACCTAAATCAAATCCCTTGCAATTATACAGTGGAAGTGAGAAATATATTTAAGGGATCTGATAGACATAGTGCCTGATGAACTATGGACAGAGGTTTGTGACATTGTAAAGGAGACAGGGATCAAGACCATCCCCAAGAAAAAGAAATGCAAAAAAGCAAAATGGCTGTCTGAGGAGGCCTTACAAATGTCTGGGGAAAGAAGAGAAGCAAAAAACAAAGGAGAAAAGGAAAGATATACCCATTTGAATGCAGAGTTCCAAAGAATAGTAAGGAGAGATAAGAAAACCTTCCTCACTGATCAGTGCAAAGAAATAGAGGAAAACAATAGAATGGAAAGACTAGAGATCTCTTCAAGAAAATTAGAGATACCAAGGGAACATTTAATGCAAAGATGGGCTCGATAAAGGACATAAATGGTATGGACCTAACAGAAGCAGAAGATATTAAGAAGAGGTGGCAAGAATACACAGAAGAACTGTACAAAAAAGAGCTTCACGACCAAGATAATCACGACGGTGTGATCACTCACCTAGAGCCAGACATCCTGGAATGCGAAGTCAAGTGGGCCTTAGGAGGCATCAGTACAAACAAAGCTAGTGGAGGTAATGGAACTCCAGCTGAGTGATTTCAAATCCTAGAAGATGAATCTGTGAAAGTGCTGCACTCAGAATCAGGGTCTTTTCTAAGGAGTCAGTTCTTCACATCGGGTGGCCAAAGTATTGGAGCTTCAGCTTCAGCATCAGTCCTGCCAATGAATATTCAGGGTTGATTTCCTTTAGAATTGACTGGTTTGATCTCCTTGCAGTCCAAGGGACTCTCAAGAGTCTTTTCAGCACCACGGCTCAAAGACATCAGTTCTTCAGCACTCAGCCTTCTTTTGATCCAGCATTCACATCCATGCGTGACCACTGGAAAAAACCCATAGCTTTGACTAATGTGTACCTTTGCCGGCAAAGTGATAGCTCTGCTCTTTAATATGCTGTCTAGGTTTATCACAGCTTTCCTTCCAAGGAGCAAGCATGTGTCTTTTACTTTCATGGCTACAGTCACTGTCTGCAGTGATTTTGGAGCCCAAGAAAATAAAATCTGTCACTGCTTCCACTTTTTCGCCTTCTATTCGCCATGAAGTGATGGGAGTAATATTCTATTGCATATATGTTTACCACAACTTCTTTATCCATGCATCTGTCATTGGACATTTAAGTTGTTCCTGTGTCCTGGCTATTGTAAATAGTGCTGCAATGAACACTGGGGTATGTATGTAAGTTTGAATTATGGTTTTCTCAGGGTATATGCTCAGTAGTGGGATTGCTGAGTCATAAGGTAGTACTATTTTTAGATTTTTAAGGAACCTTCATACTGTTCTCCACAGTGGCTGTATCAGCTTCCATTGCCACCAACAGTGCAAGAGGGATCCCTTTTTTTCTACACCCTATCCAGCATTTTCTGTTTGTAGATTTTTTTAATGATGGCCATTCTGACTGGTGTGAGGAGGTACCTCACTGTAGTTTTGATTTTCATTTCTCTAATAATTAGTGATGTTGAGCATCTTTTCATGTGTCTATGTGTATGTCTTCTTTGGAGAGATGTCTGTTTAGGTCTTCCACCCATTTTCTGATTGGATTGTTTGTTTCTTTGGTATTTGATTGGGCTGTTTGTTTCTTTGGTATGAGTTGTTTGTATATTTTGCATATTAATCCCTTGCCCATTGCTTCATTTGCAAATAGTTTCTCCCATTCTGAGGGATGTCTCTTCTTCTAGTCTATGGTTTCCTTACATTCACTGAGTCCTGTATGTTTATTTTTATTTTCATTACTCTAGGAGGTGGGTCAAAACGGGTTTTGCTGTAATTTATGTCAGAGTGCTCTGCCTGTGTTTTCCTCCAAGAGTTTTATAGTGTCTGGCCTTACATTTAGGTCTTTAATCCATTTTGAGTTTCTTTTAGTGTATGGTACTAGGGAGTGTTCTAATTTCATTCTTTCATAGGCAGCTGTCCGGTCTCCCAGCACCACCTATTGAAGGGGCTGCCTCTTCCCCGTTGTGTACTCGCCTCCTTGCTCATAGGTTAGGTGACCACGGGCGCATGGGCTTGGTCTGTGTCT
This sequence comes from Redunca redunca, assembly GCA_006410935.1. Taxonomy (NCBI): domain Eukaryota; kingdom Metazoa; phylum Chordata; class Mammalia; order Artiodactyla; family Bovidae; genus Redunca; species Redunca redunca. The sequence goes on along the minus strand of SJYQ01001915.1, from coordinate 32,743 downwards.
GTTCTGGTGCCAGCATCACACTGTCTGGAGAACTGTAGCTTTTTAGCAGAATCTGAGCTCAGGCACCTGATTCCCCCAAATTCATCTTTCTCAAGATTGCTTTGGCTATTCAGTGTCTTTTGTGTTTCTAAATAAACTGTAAACGTTTTTGATTCTAATTCTGTGAAATAGCCATTGGTAATATGATAGGGGTTGCACTGAATCTGTAGGTTGCTTTGGGTAGTATAGTGATTTTCATAATATTGATTCTTCCAATCTGAGAACATGGAGTATCTCTCCATCTCTTTGTGTGGTTTTTTTATTTCTCTCATCAGTATCATAGTTTTCTGAGTGCTGGTCTTGTTTCCTCCTTGGGTAGGTTTATTCCTAGGTATTTTATTCTTTTTGTTGCAGTGGTAAATGGGTTTCCTTTATTTCTTTTTCTGATCTTTGCTTGCTAGTATATAGGGATGCAAGAGATTTCTGTGCTTTAATTTTGTATCCTGCAACTTTGCCAGATTCATGGATTAGCACCAGTAGTTTTCTGGTAGCATCTTTAGGATTTTCTATGTACAGTATCATGTTATCTGCAAACACTGACAGTTTAACTTCTTTTTCAATTTGGATTTCTTTTATTCCTCTTTCACCTTTGATTGCCATGGTTAGAGCTTCCAAAACTATGTTGAATAATAGTGGTGAGAATGGCCATCCTGGTTTTGTTACTGGTCTTAGAGGAAGTGCTTTCAGCTTGTCACCCATGAGAACGATGCTTGCTGTGGATTTGTCACGTAAGGCCTTTATTGTGGTAAGGTAGTTTCCCTTTGTGTCCACTTTCTGAAGAGCTTTTATTACAAATCGTTGTTGAATTTTGTCAAAAGGTTTTTCTGCATCTATTGAGTTGATCATCTGGTTTTTATTCTTCAGTTTGCATCCCTGGGGTAAATCTCACTTGATCGTGGTGTGTGAGCCTTTAAATGTGTTGTTAGATTCTGTTTGCTAGCATTTTATTGAGGCTTTGTGTCTATGTTCATCAGTGATGTTGGCCTGTGATTTTCTTTCTGTGTGATATCTTTGTCTGGTGCCCAGCAGGCACTCTGCAAGAACGACTCCAGACCCTCCCCCCAGCACCCCACTGCACCTGCAAACTCCACGTCCCCCTACTCCGCCATCTTGGCCAAAGTTTAATTTATAAACTAGACACAGGAAGAGAATGCCCTCATGGCCAGCACCACTACTCTTGCATTTTAGAATGGTTATTAAGTAAAATAAGAGCCTTCCCTGGTGGCTCAGATGGTAGAGAATCTGCCTGTAATGTGGGAGACCTGGGTTCAACCCCTGGGTCAGGAAGATCCCCTGGAGAAAGGAATGGCAACCCACTCCTGTCTACTTGCCTGGAGAATTCCATGAACAGAAGAGCATGGTGGGTTGCAAAGAGCCGGACACAACTAAGCGACTAACACAAGGGTTCCTTGAACATAATAAGCACTGCAGTACTGGACAGTCGACCTGATAACCCAGACTGTCCAGTATGACGGCTATCAGGTGGGCAGGTATCACATACAGCATGAGTATACTGGAGGAAGGGGTGGTTCAAGTCCTGGTGGGACAGCACGCGATTTCATCTCAACACTCAGAATGGCGTATAGCTTAAAACTTCCAAATTGTTTATTTCTGGTTTACCACTTAATATTATGGACCTGTAGTTGACTACTGGTAACTGAAACCTCAGGTGATGGGGGGACCACTGTATGTATCACCATGATCTGACATTCTGCTTTTTTCAGAATCTACAAGATAAGGTGTTTAACTTCAAACCTTTTTTTAAAGATTCTTCTGCTGTTATTTTACATTTGTATTTTTTTCCAGCCAAACCTTTGTGATAAAGTCAGGTGGGTGGGCAGTTTCAGAAAAGTAGAAAGAGACAGACTGAGAAGCTGAAAGAATGCCAGTCTATGTATCAGGAAATACAAATGGTAATTCTGTCCTGTCCAGTACAGTAGTCACCGGCCATGCGTGGCTGTTTACAGTTACATTATCAAGGACAAATAAAAAATTTCAACCAAGTTCTTCAGTCACACCACCCATATCTCACATGTACCTCTCTGCTGCCACGATGGACAGTGTCGAGTGTAGAACGTATCCATCACTGCAGAATGCTCTAAGCTAATCTGTGATGTGACCTTCTTTGACTTGGGCAAACTCCTTAACTCAGGGTTTCTTAACCTCAGCACTGTTGACATTTGGGGACAGGTAGCTTTCGGCCATGGTGGGCTGTCTTGAACAGCTTCTAGCAGCATCTCTGTGCTCTGTCCATGAAGCATCATAGCTTTCCAGCGGCCATGTAACCAAAGCTGTCTCCATACACTGCTGTGTGTCTCCTGGGGATGCAGTCACCTTGGTTGAGAACCACTGCCTTAACTGCTTTGGGGTTTAGTCTTATCATCAACTAAAGGGGGTTTTGCTGTAAGTAGAGGACCCTCCCATTCGGCTCTAACATTCAGCATGTCCAGAACACCTAGCTGCTTCTCTCATCAAGTGCCGCTTTCTCAAGTACCAACTTTCTCCACCGCTGCTTGTCATTACCCTGCCTCTCACCAATGCCAGCAAGTTGCACTGAAAAGTATTGCTCTGATGAGTGGGAGACCCAGAGCTGATGTATAGACTTGTCTCCGTGTCCGTGGTTTTACTGGCTGAAGGTACAGTGGTGCCTGGTTTTGTCCACTAGCTCCACTTCTCAAAAACACCTGGTTTCATCATAGCCTGAGTTGAGTCCCTAAATAGAGGCATTCATCTCAATATGATTGTTGCCTCCTGCACATCCTATGTAGGGACTTCTGGAAGGATGTTGTCTTCATTGGGATGCATTTTGTATTTGACATTGCCCTTGGCTCGTGGAGTCAGGGAAACCCCTTAGGGCCTTAACTGGACTATGAACTCCTTAAGAGCAGCGGCCCTGTTTTATTAACCCTCAGCACTTGGCACAGTGCTTGACAGCATTGGACAGTTGGCATCTAGATAAATAAATGGCCATATATTTTTCATGGGGAAATAAGATGGTAGACTAAGGACTTTGCTACTCCAAAGTATAGTTGGCAGACCAGCAGCATCCGGATCCCCTGGAGGCTCATTAGGGACAGATTCCCCAGCCTCACCCCAAGCCTATGGATCGGAGTCTGCATTCTGACACCATCCCTGGTGATCTGGGTGCAGCAGAGTTGGAGAGCCCCGGTCTAGAAGATTCTGCACTGTTTGTAGCCTTCTTCAGGGACAGAGGGTCTTAACGCGAGCTGTACCTGAGAGCTTTCTGGTGTCTCTGCTCATAAGGACCCTGATCCTGTTGGATCAGGGCCACATCATTATGACTGACTTAACTACTTTCCTTTCGGTCCTGTCTCCAAACACTGCCACCAGGGCTATATGAACTGGGGGGCAGGGGAGGCACAATTTAGTCCATAATAGCGATCATTTTAAAAAGTGATCACTGTGAAACGCTGCCTTAGTTGAGGGGAGGAGGACTTGGCCATCTCACACCCTTTATCTCATTTATCCTGTACAGCTGCCCAGTGAGCTAGGTAGCCACTCCTCATTTCACAGGTGAGGAAACAGAGGCTACTCAAGGTTGGTCCATCTTCCTAAGGTCTCACGGCCAGAACCTGGAATCAAAACGTCTGTGCAGGTGACAGGGCTGGTGCTGCGTAGGCTGCTGGACTGAGGGACTGAGATTCCTAATAAGGCGAGGGAGTTTTATCTTCGTGGCAGGCCTCTCAGACACTGAAGACACAGAGTCGGATGTTTGGCTCGCCCGAAGGACCCCGGACTCTAGAATCTCAAGAGCCAATTGCACACAGTGCTGAGAGCCCACGGTCCTGGCTCCAGCACGCCCGTGGAGCTTTCTCAAAGATAAGGTCCTGAGGCTTAGGTTTTAGAATGGCTGTGGCAGGTTCTTCAGGCTGTCGGTTTCAAGGGATCTTGTCACTGATCAATCCCGAGGACAAGGTTGGTTGAGACCCTGGGCCCTGCTCTCCAGGAAAGTCTCGAGCCGGGGAGAAATGCCAGCAGGCACTCTGACCAGCGCAGTGGGTGCTCCCGCAGCGGGGAATTGTGTCCAGCACTGTGGTGACAGGCCCCCCAACTGCAGGCTGAGGGAGACGATGCCATTCATGGCAACCAGGGTGGGCTCACTGCCAAGTCTCTGGTGTTCCTGAACTTCGAGTTCCAAAACCTAGCAAGCTTCTGAGGGTGCCCAGGCCACATGCCCTGAGGACATCAAAGCCTAAGGGGGAGCCCAGGATTAGAGCTCCTGAGAGGTGCATTGCTGCCTGCTAGGAAGGTGGGGTGGGGGGCCAGGAACACTGGGCTCTGTGATCATATCAGGGTTGAATAGTTGAGTTTGACCTAGATCATTGGAACCTGCCACCTCAGTAGAGAGAACTATTTATTGCCAAATGGCCATAGACAGTTTCTCGAGTATGAGTCAGAATTCTACCCACCACTGTTCTTTACCAGCTGTAGGATTGCACCAAATTGCTTCATCACAGATGGGCAACCCAGGGCTGTGTCCTGGCAGACCTCGTTGATTTGGCTTTGATCATGGTAATTTTTAAAAATATTTTGTATGTTCTTTTTCTTCCACTTTTGTGAAAGTGTTGGTATTATTTTCATTCTTTGACATAAGCTTGGTTTTGCTATTCCCTTTGTTTTGTAACTTAGGGGTTTCTTGCTCTTTTTTAAAAAATTCATTTTATTGAAACATATACTTTTAAGAGCTGTTCCAGTACAGAGTGCCCTCCGTTTTTGAGTGAAAGAGGCTTGGTGTAGAGGGCCTGCCTGGAAGTGAAGACTGTGGTCCAGCTAGTGGGAACCAGGCACGCAGGATCCTCAGGGGGCTCATTTGCTTGAACATCCTCCCCAGCTCCCTCCACACATACATGGCAGCCTTGGGGACTAGACTGCTCAGGCCTCAGGGATGAGACAGCAGCCCCGGGGATTGACGCCTAAGGGGAGTAGAGGAGACATTTATTTTTGGCTTCCTATCGTGGAATTTTTATTCTCTATTGGAACGTATTGATTTAGCGTGTTGGGTTAATCACAGGTGTACAGCAAGTTGATTCAGTTAACATATACATGTGCCTGTCTTTTTAGGGTTCTCTTCCATAGAGTTTGAGAGGGTATTGAGTACAGTTTCTTGTTTATAGAGCACATCCTTGTTCATTATTCTTTTTCTCTTGTCTGTGTATTTATCCATATAGAAGAGTATATGGGTTAATCCCAAACTTCTCAGTTATCGCTCCACAACCACCTAGTCTTCCCATTTGGTAAGGAAGTTTCTTTTCTAAGCATCTGTTTCTGTTTGATCCAAGAGCTTGTGTGTATCCATCATGAGATTTCACCTGTGTGATACCACGTGCTTTTTGTCTTTCTCTGTCTGATGACGTAGTGTGACCATCTCCGGGTCCGTATCTGGGTTGCTGTAGCGGGCACCACCGCATTCTCCTGTGAGCCTCTCAGCCACAGCCCATGAATGTGTGTGACACACCTTTAGCCCCCATTCTTCTGTGGCTTGAGGTCTTGTTGCTTGCTTGGCTTAGCTGTTGTAAACAGCACCGTGAAGAACGTGGGGATGCGTGTGTGTCCTGGAGGGGTGCATTTCCTAGGGTCTAGGCCCCAGAGGCAGACTGCAGCCTCCTGGGCTGCTTTTTGTTTCTGAAGGAGCCTGCACGCCCTTGTCCATAGTGGCTGTTGTCAAGCGCACCCCCCGCTGCAGCCTAGGAGTGTTCCCTGGTCTCCTGGCCTTCTGCAGTGTTTACTGTTTGTACAGTTCCCACTAACTGCTACTGACCAGAGCTCCTTATAGTTCTGGTGAGCCTTCCTCTTTCATTTGGGCAGCCCAGGATTTCCACAGGAGGGGGATTTGGATTTCCTTCCTATTTTTTTCAGTGTCAGCAAAATTTGCCATTTGAAATTGGCTCCTGAAGGTCGGCCTTCTTTTGGATTCTGTTTCTGCCGCCTCCTGCGTGTCATCTGTCCAGCAAAGGGATCATTAAGAACAGAGCAGCTCTGGTGAATATGAAATGCCCACAGGCCCCGGATTTGGGGCTGTTTCCTAAAACGGCCACAGGGGACAGCACTTATTCGTGCCCCGCTCTGCATATTGGGGAAACCTGAGCCCTGCCAAATGAGTGTTCCTGGGCTGGAAATTATTGTGGAAAGGGCAGAACAGACGCAAAGGGCCAGGGTGTCATTCCTTCTGCCCCTTACCCTTCTCCTCCAGACCTATCCTATCCCCTGCCAAAGTCTTATAATGAGGCAGCTGTCCTAGGCAGGTGGAGCCTCTCTAGGGAGAGAGGCTGGAAGTAGGAACCCCCTGAGCAACAGAGGGGAAGACAGGGTGACTTTTCAAACCTCTTCCAACACAGAGAGTCCACCATTTTCCAGGTGCAAGAGCCTTGCTTTATGTGTAGGGGACCACTTGGATTTAAGGCGGTGGTCTCAGGCAGTCAAGGTATCACTGTGCTCCTTGGCTGGCACAACCCTTCCAGCTCCCCCGTGAAGACCTCATTTTGACCCAGAAGTCAAGCCCATTAGGCCCAGGGACGAGAGAGCAGCGCAGGGGTCTGAGACCTGAGGAGAACGCAGTGGACGCTGGTTTGGGGCGGTTTATTCTCGAGTAATTTTTATTTTCTGTTCGAGTCAGTCCTGAATTTAAACCAGAGTCTGCCCTGAATGAGGCACTCATTTTTGCCTGACTCTGATCCACACAAGCCTGCCTCTGGTCCACTGAGGACTGAGTCTTCTCAACACTAGGGCCTGACTCTATACACGAGGCCTGATGTGGTCTACCGCGAGGCCTGACTCTCATCCACACTGAGGCCTGACTGTGTCTAAACTGGGCCTGACCCTGGTCCACACTGGAGGCTGACTGTGATACTCAGTCCTGACTCTGTTTCACTTTGAGAACTGACTCTAGTCCACGCTGAGGCCTGACTGTGGTCCACACTCAGGCCTGGCTCTTGTCCACACTATGGACTGCCTCTGGGCCACACTCGGGCCTGACTCTAGTCCACACTAATGCCTGCCTTCGCCCACACTACGTCCTGACTCTGGTTCAGTTAGGCCTGACTCTGGTCCACACTGAGTCCTGACCCCTGACTCTTGAACTCACTTAGGACTGACTCTGGCCCACACTCAGGCCTATAGATGGTCCACACTGAGGCCTGAATGTGTCTAAACTGGGCCTGACCCTGGTCCACACTGGAGGCTGACTGTGGTACTCACTTAGTCCTGACTCTAGTCCACACAGAGGCCTAAGTCTGGTCCACTCTGAGGCCTGCCTCTGGTCCACGCTGAGGCCTGACTCTGGTCCACACTCAGGTCTGGCTCTGGTCCACACCTAGGTCTGACCCTGGCCCACAATCAGGCCTGCCTTTGGTCCATACAGAGGGTTGTTTCTTGTCCACACTCAGGCCTGACTCTGGGCCACACTAAGGTCTCACTCTGGGGCACACTAAGGCCTGACTGTGGCAATCCCCTAGGACTGACTCTGGGCCACACTCAGGCCTGATGCTGGTCCACAGAAAGGTCTGACTGTGGTGCATACTAAGGCCTGACTCTGGCCCACAGTAGGCCTGACTCTGGTTTGCACTAAGATGTGACTCTGGCCAACACTAAGGCCTGACTCTAATCCTCACATATTCCTGACCCTGGGCCTGACTTATTCTCGACTCTGGTCCTCACTTGGGCCTGACTATGGCCACACTAAGGCCTGATTATAGTCTTACGTCTTACTCTGGTCCACATCAAGACCTGGCTCTGGTTGTAGCAAAGGCCTACCGCAGGTCTAACTCTGGTCCTCACAAAGGAAGGCTTTCGTCTGTCCCTCCCTCAGTCCCTGAGTCCGTCTTCTCTATGGCCTATACATCCTAAATCAACTCTACTCAAAAATAAGTTAAAATTACCGGTGGGCTGCAGGTAAGTGAAAAACCGACACAAAATTTCAAAGCTATTATCAACATAGGACTATACACAGTGTCTTCTATTTAGCTTCCACGCCTAGTGAGAGATCTGGAGAAAGCTACTGTTTTTCTGAAGACAGCCGCACCTGAACCACATTGGCAGCATGAGGAACAATAACCAAGACAGCTACGCAGCCTATGGTACGAGGAGAGATGACGGCAAAAAAGGGGCAGTTCAGATACACGAGGCAGGGCCATTCTGCCGCAAAATACGATCAAATAATGCCTTTTCCAGCCACAGCAACTGAAAAACATATGACCATGATCTTGGAGAGACAGCAGTGAGCGGTCCTGAAGAGAAATCTTGGCTCCCTGCTCAGGAATTGAACCTGGGTAGCCTGTATGAACACCAGGATTCCCAACCCTGAGACCACCAGTGGCCAGAGGCTAGAAGCAAAGTGACCCTGCGTCTTTTCCCCATTTGAAGCCAAGACTATTTTAAGGAGGTGCGAGGTATAAATACGCATATGAAGTCCATTATTATAGACACAGCACCACCTGTTAGAGCACGCGGGAGCCCAGTTTACGACAGAAGCAGGACAGAGACACAAGCAAGAGCAGCTGGGCATCTGAGGGGCACAGGAAGAGGCGGCGCGAGTCCCTCACGTGGGACAGCCCTTCCGCGCCTGTGCTTACCTTTCACCAACTGTCTCATTTCTTTCTTCACACACATCTGACTCGTCTGGGACCCTGCCCAAGGTGTGGGCACGACTTTTTGCTAAGATTGACCCACAGTAGAAGTCTGTGGGTGCATGTCCACACTTATTATGGGGTGGGACCCCCTCCCTCTTTGGCCTCCAAGGAGCCTTCCTGCGCCTGTGCAGACAGGGAAGTCTTCCTTGACCTCAGGCGTGGGCACCTTATGTCTTTATTCCAGCAGAGCTCAGCCTCTGCCATTAGCTTGAGTGTCTGGGTGAAAACAAAGCTTCAATTTCACTCCACTTGACAAACACCAGTGGTCCAGCCCAGAGGTCCCCCTATCTCCCACCTCAAATCCCTCTGAGAGACATGAAGCCCAGAAATCTTTATTGGAAGGGGGCAGGTCTGTCTGCTGTAGTTTCTTCAAGCTGGCGTGGGGCTTGTAGGCCCTACCTGGCTGGGCCATGGAGCTCTCGCCCTGTCTCATTTAGGGGCCTTGGAGGGACTTCTGTTGCTACTGCTGAAGGATCTGTTCTGGGGATTCACTGGAATCTCGGCATCACCATCATCTTGATGTGAAACTGTAGGAATCTGAAAGAGGCAAATTTAACAAGTAGATTTTAAAAGGCGGGAGCCAAAGTTCAGTAAAAGAATTATTTTGACCAGAGGCTCAAGCAGGAGTAAGAACCAGGTTACGTTTTTTTACAAATTTCAATCCTGGTCCAGATACAGTCAGTGCTTGAGCTACCCTGTCCACAGGAACGGAACCTTTTGTTGTGGTCTTACATATTTTGGGCATCATTTTTATTAGCTCAGAGTGACTGATGTAGGTGTGACAGGCCACTCAACCTCAGAAGTAGTTGGAGAAGTGACAACCTGAATATTAATATTCAAAATTGATCTCATTTATTTCCAGGAGAATAAGCTTGAATCCCAGTCTACACCTGGCACTTCAAGGACACTTGCAGGCTTGTAGCCGGTTGTCTAGTTTTATCTAACTTGGTTTTGATGTATTATTAACACTTAAACTGAAGCATCTTCCCCTTGGTCCTTTAATGCAAATTTTTTGTCACCTTCTAGATCTATATTTCTTCTATTTTTCCCCATTTATAAACAACCAACTGTAGAGCAGAATTATGATCATTACTTTTTACAACAAAAACATCTCCAGTCTTTATATCTTCTCTCACTGACAACACATATACTTTTATGCACCAAAATCTCTTCCTTGTCCCTTTAGTAGCTCTGATTCCATATTATAATTTTTAACCTTTAAAAAACCATAACTCCTAGTGAAAACCAAGAAGAAAGCAATTGTGAACTTTTTATCGTATTGGCATTCTCTAATTAGCAAACTCAGGAACATATTTTAGAACCTCTGAAAACATGTATTTTTCCAAAGTTCAATTTCTTTTCTCAATGCAATACAAGGGATGTGTCTAATAAGCCCAAATATCCTTAGTTTTTTTCTTGTAATTAGAATGACATGATTTCTAAGTACTTACTTTTCTTTAAGTCAGTTAAATATAGCTCACTTACAAATTAACTTCAGCAAATTACCCAAAGACAGAGACACACCGAGGCATACATAAATCGAGACAGACAGCGATCTCCTAGTTTTCTGCTTAAGATTTATTATAAAATGTCTCTTGCCCATTTTCTTTTTCTTGGCTTGATTTTCTAATTTACCCAAGGCTGAAGTCTCAGGTAAAGTGGGCTGTGTATCTCCCGGTCAAGATAAAAAGCTTCAGGCTTTTTTCTTGGTATATTTTTAGCTTCTCAGGGTCAGAGTTCTGGGAGAAAAAAAAAAAAAGTATTTCAACAAGCCAGCTTTTCCTAACTGCACATGCAGAAGGAACCAGTTTTGCATTTAAAAAAGTTTCATTTTAACCCATTTTCTCTGGAATCTAAAGAATATCACGGCCATCTAGTGTCAGAAACTGTCATCTCTCCTTTCTGTAGTCCTAGTCTCATAGCTAACATACAGACCAGACATGCTCAGATCGGCCCTACTAAACGGGAGCAGACGGGCTGATAAAGTGGTGTCCCAGCAGGGACTTTCCCTCTGGCAGCTGGGGTCTTAGGTTGATCAGAAGGGTCCGAAGGAATAAGGGAACATGCAGGAAGAGGGGAAGCTTGGTTCTCTTCCCACTTTCTTCTCTCACTGCTATATATCAAATAGATAAACAAAAAGGACCTGCTGAATAGCACAGGAAGCCAATTGAACACACTGTGATAATCTATATGGAAAAAAAAAGAATAGACACATGTCTGTATATAACTGAGTCAAGTTCCTGTACACCAAAAAGAAACACGACATTGGAAATCAGGTCTACGCCAATAGAAAATAAAAAATTACAAAAAAGGGGGGGTGGGGGCATGAAGAAATGCTGCCGCCTTGTGGGCACTTTTGGTAACAACACCTGAAAAGCCTGTGCTGCGGCTGCCGCTGATGCGCGCTTACTGTTCACCAGGTCTGTGAGCGCTTCCCTTGTGGCTCAGCTGGTAAAGAATCCGCCTGCGACGGGGGACACCTGGGTTCGGTCCCTGGGTTGGAAAGACCCCCTGGAGAAGGGAAAGGCTACCCACTCCAGTATTCTGGCCTGGAGAATTCCAGGGACTCTATAGTCCATGGGGTCACAAAGAGTTGGACACGACTGAGCGACTTTCACTTCACTGTGAGGATATAAGGAAAAAACAGCTGTCCTCAACAAACCTCCTCAGCTTCAGTGGTGGCTCAGCTCATAAAAGAATCCGCCTGCAATGCGGGAGACCCGGGTTGGATCCCTGGGTTGGGAAGATCCCCTGGAGAAGCGAAAGGCTACCCACTCCAGAATTCTGGCCTGGAGAATTCCGTGGACTGTATATATAGTCCACAGGGTGGCAAAGAGTTGGACACGACTGAGTGACTTTCACTTTTCACTTTAATTCAATAAATCTCCTCAGGCAGGTCCTGGAAAAAGTATTCAAAATGGGGCAGATGGTCAAGAAGCCCACGGTGACTTGAGAGGTAAGTTTTACTCACACTCTTTAAAAGTAATCACATGAAAAGATTTTATATCTCTAAATCTTATAGAAATGCAAATCAAAACTGAAAACTACCCCAGATTGGCTTTTGGCAAAAGTCTACAAAACATAAATGCTGGAGAGGGTGTAAAGAAAAGGGAGCCCTCCTACACCGATGCTGGCATGATAAATTGTTAACAGCCAGGATGGAGGACGGGGTGGAGGTTCCTTAAACAAGTGGAAAGAGAATGACATTAGGACACTCCCTAAACCCATGCAGAAAAACATACTCCAAATCAGTTAAAGATCTAAATGAAGGATACTATAAACCTCTTGAGAAAAATACAGGCAGAACATGCTTTGCTATAAATCACAGCCAGTTTGCTTTGGATTCATTCTTAGAATAATGAAAACCAAAACCAAACAAATGGGACCTCATTAACCTTAAAAGTATTTGAGCAGCAGTGAAATCACTCAGTCATGTCCGACTCTTTGCGACCCCATGAACTGTAGCCTACCAGGCTCCTCTATCCATGGGGTTTTCCAGGCAATAGTACTGGAGTGGATTGCCATTTCCTTCTCCAGAGCAGCATGGTAAACCATAAATGAAAGAAAAAGACAACCCTCAGAATGGGGGAAAAAAAGTATTTGCAAATGGAGATATCCACAACAGGCAAACACCTCATGCAGCTCAATATCAAAAAACAAACAACCCAACAGAAAAATGGGCCAAAGATCTAATGGACATTTCTCCAGAGAAGGCATCCAGGTGGCCATAAGGCACCTGAGAAGATGCTCAGCATCCCTAATCATCAGAGAAATGCAAATCAAAAGTTCAAGGACGTATCACTTCCCGCCAGTCAGCATGGCCCTTTCAAAAATTCAACAACCATAAATGCTGGAGGGGGTGGGGAGAGAAGGGAACCCTCCTCCACTGAGTGGGAAAGTAAATCAGTACATCCACTCTGGAGAACAGTATGGAGGGTCTGTGAAACACTCAACCAAAAAGTACCAAGTGACCCAGCCATCTCACGCCTGAGTGTGGATCCTCAGAAAACCAAGTGTTCAAAAGATACTGCATGCCAACAGTCATGGCAACACCAGGTACAATATCCAAGATGCGAAAGAACCCTAAGTGTAGAAGGTCGGATGCATGGGCAAAGAAGATGGGGCACGCATACACAAGGCAGCACTGCCCAGCCATAAAAAGGACGAAAGAACGCCAGTTCCAGCCGCAGGAAGAACTAGAGAGGATCGCTCACTGGGACAAGACAGGCATCACATGTGACCCCTCTAGGTGGAATCCAAACGTGGATACAATGAACTTCTTTACAAAACAGATTAAACAGCTTTACAGACTCAGTAAAGAAACTCATGGTGGCCAAAAATGAAAGGTGTGGGGGCAGGGAGAAATGAGCAGGTTGAGAATAACACACACACACTACTATTTACAAAATAATCCACAAGGACCCACTGTAGAGCACAAGGAACGCTACTCAACAATCTTTAATAACCTATTGAAGGCAGGAGGAGAAGGGGACGGCAGAGGATGAGATGGTTAGATGGCATCACTGACTCAATGGACATGAGTTTGAGCAAACTCTAGGAGCTGGTGATGGACCGGGAGGCCTGGCTCGCTGCAGTCCATGGGGTCACAAAGAGTCGGACACGACTGAGCCAATGAGAAATGCACCTGAAAAGAACGTATACACATCTGCTGCTGCTGCTGCAAAGTCACTTCAGTCGTGTCCAACTCTGTGCGACCCCATAGACGGCAGCCCACCAAGCTCCCCCATCCCTGGGATTCTCCAGGCAAGGACACTGGAGTGGGTTGCCATTTCCTTCTCCAATGCATGAAAGTGAAAAGTGAAAGGGAAGTCGCTCAGTCCTGCCCAACTCTTAGCAACCCCATGGACTGCAACCTACCAGGCTCCTCCGCCCATGAGAGTCTCCAGACAAGAGTACTGGAGTGGGGTGCCATTGCCTTCTCTGGTATACACATCTACATACAAATTAATTAAGTTGTTATACACATAAGAGAAAAGGGGGCTTCCCAGATGGTGCTGGTGGTTAAGAACCCACCAGTGAAAGCAGGCAGACATAAGAGTTGTGGGTTCGATCCCTGTGGTCAGAAGATCCCCTGGAGGAGGGCCTGGCAACCCACTCCAATATTCTTGCCTGGAGAAGCCCATGGACAGAGGAGCCTGGTCAGTTATAGTCCATCAGGTCCCAGAGTCGGACACAGACACTGAAGCTAATCAGCACACAAATAAAAAAAAAACCCATAACAATGCAAATCACCCATACACTGGAATTCAAAATAAACAAAAAAAGACAAAAGAACTGCTGATTCCATTCCCCTGAGGCCCTGGGTACCTGGGCTGGTGTCACATCCCTGGAGCCTGAGCAGGCTTGGGTCCCCAAGCCGGACTGTGGTGGGGCTGAGGGAGCTGGGGAGGGTGTCCAGGCAATGTGCCCGCTGCCACCACCCATGGACCTGGACTTCCTGTTCCCCTCTGCACGAGCCCACAATCTCCAGACCCAGGGGGGCCCTCCTGCAGCAAAACCAAGCCTAGTGCCCCCAAAGGATGGTGGAGTCTCTGGCCTGGAAGAGCTTTGCAAAATCCCCTGGGCTCCATGTCTCCTGCTGGCGGGGTTCCCACCTCCAGCCTCCTTCCTCAGGGTCGCCCACTTGAGGAGGACACCACCCTCGGCAGAGTGGTGCGGCAATCGTTGGGATGTGCCCAGGGGATGAAGACTGCGGGGGAAGAAGTAAGGTAACACAAGCTTTGGGTGTTTCCGTTCTGGTTGACAACTGGACTTGCCCTAAGGCTCTGGTTGCCCAGGTAACTAGAGTTGGGCATGAGGAAATGCTGCCGCCTTGTGGCCATTCCTTGTAACAACCACCTGAAAACCTGGACTGACGGGCTCTTAATACTCACAAAGCCTGCAGGTCTGGAAATGACACCTGCCCTCAAGAAATGCCCTGGGACAAATCACCAGAAAAGAATTCAAAACAAAGCTAACTTGAAGTCAATTTCAAGAGGTTAATTGTACTCACAGGGTAGAAGGTAAAAAGCCCACAGAAAGATACTCAACATCAATAATTATTAAAGAAATGCAAATTAAAACCAGGATGCGGTATCACCTCACACGGCTCAGAATGGCCATCCTCAAGAGATCGTCAAAGGTTAAATGCAGCTGAGGGCGAGGGGAACGGGAACCATCTTACACTGTGGGCAGGGCTGCAAGTGGGCAGGTGAAGCCACGAAGAGAATATTCGGAGTCTCCTTAAAACACAAAGTAGAGAGCTACCACATTTTTGGGCAACCCCACTCCCTGCTTTGGCCTGGAAAAAATCCTAACTCAAAGAGAACACGTGCACCGCTATTTTCAGGGCAGCACTATTCACAATAGCCAAGACATAACATTAACCAAAATATCCATCGATAGATAAATGAAGACTAACTGGCCCATCTGTACACTGGAATACACTCATGAATCAAAAAAAACAAGACAAGGTAAAACCCCATGGGCAGCAGCATGGATGGGCCAAGAAAGTATCTTACTAAGTGAGGTTAGAGACAGCAAGACAAACATCCTCAATATCACTCACAGGTGGAAGCCAGAAGTTCATGCAGATGAAGTAACTTGCAAATAAAACAGACTCAGTTAAAAAACCAACTCATGATTTTTTTTTCAGTTGTGGGGAGGGATACACTAAGAGGGATTAAAAGGTACACGGTACTACATATCAAACAGGTAATCTAAAAGGGCCAACTGAATAGCACAGGAAGTCGCTGGAACAAACTGGGATAACCTTCATGAGAAAAGACGCCGGAAAAGAACAGATAAATGTCTATATCTGCTTGAAAAAATGTCATTATACGTCTATATCTGTTTGGAAAAAATGTCCATTTAGATCTTTGGCCCATTTTTGTTGTGTTTTATTTTTTATTGAGCTGCATGTGCCGTTTGTTTTGCAGATGAATTACTTGATATATTTGCTTACAAACTTATTTTTTCCATTCTGAGGCTCTGAGGGTTGTCCTTTTGATTATGCTTTCCCTTGCATAAATTAATGTAAATACAACCTAAACAAATACAACCTCGGAAATCAACTCTATTAGAAAATAAAAATTAAAATACAAAAAAAAAAAAAAGAGGGAGAAAAAATGCTGCTACCTTGTGGCCGCTTTTGGTAACAACTTAAAACCTGTGCTGATGGGCACTTAACTTCCGAGGCCTGTGGAAAGTAACGAAGAAACACCTGTTCTCAACAAATGTCCTGGGGTGGGTCCTAGGAGAAGAGTCAAAACTGGGCAGATGGTCAGGAGGCCAATATCAAGAGGTCAGTTTTACTCTCACTGTTTTAAGAAACAATCACATGAAAAGATTTCAACATTGTGAACTCTTAGAGAAATGCAAATTAAACCACAGCGAGGTACCACCCACACTGGTCAGATTGGCCTATTCTGGAGAAAAGGGAACCCTCCTGCACCGATGCTGGCAAGGTAAACTGTTAACAGCCAGGATGGGAGATGGGGTGGAGGTTCCTTAAACAAACTAAAAGAGAATGAAATTATGTCATTCCATAACTGTTGAAAGAAAAATAATTCCAAATTGGTTAAAGAACTAAACGGAGGGAGGGTTATGCCCCACCTCTAGAGGAAAACATAGGAAGAACAAGCCTTGACATAAATCGCAACAAGTTCTTTTTGTATCCACCTCTTAGAATAATGAAAAATAGAAAAACAAAACCTCAATAAAAGGACCTCATTAACCTTAAAAGCACTTGCACAGCAAGGGAAAACATAAACAAAAGGACAACCCTCAGAGCCTCAGAATGGAGAAAATAAGTTTGCAAGCAAATATATCAGCAAGTAATTCATCTGCAAAACAAACGGCACCGCGGCTCAATAAAAAATAAAACAACAGGAAAATGGGCCAAAGATCTAAATGGACATTTTTTCCAAAGAATGCATTCAGATACCTTAAAGCACATGAAAAGATGCTCAGCATCACTAATAGCGGCTAACTTGCTTCAGTCATGTCCGACTCTGTGCGACCCCATAGACGGCAGCCCACCAGGCTCCCCCGTCCCTGGGATTCTCCAGGCAGGAACACTGAAGTGAGTTGCCATTTCCTTCTCCAGTGCATGAAAGTGAAAAGTGAAAGTGAAGTCGCTCATTCGTGTCCGACTCCTACCGACCCATGGACTGCAGCCTACCAGGCTCCTCCGTCCATGGGATTTGCCAGGCAAGAGTACTGGAGTGGGGTGCCATTGCCTTCTCTTCACTAATGATTGGAGAAATGCAAATCAAAACAAACGAGGTATTTGCTCACATCATTGCAAACGACCATCTTCCAAAAGATCTACAAAGATTACACTCATGCCCGCGGGCGCTGGGGACAGAGAATCCTCCTACACTACGGGCAGGGATGTAAGTGGGTAGGTGCAGAAAGAACACAGGAAGGAGACTCCTTAAAACAGTGAACACAGACTTCCCGCCCCATCTCGCAAGCCCACTGAGATCCAGAGAAAGTAAAAATCTTAAATGATACGTGTGTGCACCTGCCGTGTCCAGCACAGCGGGTGAGAAAGACCTGAAACGGGGCGAGCGCGTAATGAAAAGACAGACACGTGTAATTTGGCAAGCGGGAAGTCAGGAGGCCCTCCTGCTCTGCGGGGCGGGAAGACAAAATGGCTCCTTTCAGCCCGCACTTTTATTGGCAGAAGTCACATGAGATCGCTAGGGAAGAGCTATCTGGGGAGTTTGATCAGCGCACCATAAAGTTAAGGCTCTGTTGTTGCTCAGCAACAGCTTGTTTTGTTTCCATGGGGATGGACGCAGGAGTAGGCAGCGAAGCGGAGCAAAGAGCATATCCCGCCCCAAGAAGGTCCGTTTAGCATGTTTACCAGGGCAGTCACGGAGGCACAGTCTGCCGCACCCTCGAGTCATGGGCAGGTTCTGGTCTCTGCTCCGCCAGGCTGCAACATGCACCCTTATTTTCAGGGCGGCACTAGTCACAATATCCAAGACAGAACATAAATCAAAACGTCCATCAATAGAGAAGCGAAGCGTAACTGGTCCATCTAGACACTAGAATCCACTCAGCCATCAACAAGAAGGAAAAAGTGGAGTAGCATGCATGGACTGAGAGATTTAAGAGTCAAGTCGGTGAGAGGGAAAGAGAAAAATCACATCACTTACAAGTGGAATCTATAAATTCATTCCAGTAAACTGATTTGTAAACAGAAACAGCCTCATAGACTTAGAAAACGAACTTACGATTGTTAAAATCAAAGGTAGAAGGAAGACATCAAAAGGTTGGGATTAACATACACACACTACCTGTTATCAGAATATCCCAAACGACCTACTATTAGTGCAGGGAAGTCTACTGGACCCACTGTAATAAAATTAAAAATTTTTAAAATAAATAAAATTTAAAGATATATGCCTTAAAAAAATAAATAAATAACCTATGTGGGGAAAGACCCTGAAGAAGAACAGATAATCTGTGTATAACTGAATCAAGTTCCTGTTCACTGAAAACAAACAGCAGAAATCAAATCTACTTCAACAGAAAAAAAAAGACTGCGGGGAAATGCTGCCGCCTTGTGGCCACGTTTCATGACAACAACTGAAAAACCTGGAGATGGCAAGAGTGAACGTCGACATTCTAGGGATCAGCGAACTAAAATGGACTGGAATGGGTGAATTTAACTCAGATGACCATTATATCTACCACTGCCGGCAGGAATCCCTTAGGAGAAATGGAGTAGCCATCATGGTCAACAAAAGAGTCCAAAATGCAGTACTTGGATGCAATCTCAAAAACGACAGAATGATCTCTGTTCGTTTCCGAGGCAAACCATTCAATATCACAGTAATCCAAGCCTGTGCCCCAACCAGTAACGCTGAAGAAGCTGAAGTTGAACAGTTCTATGAAGACCTACAAGACCTTTTAGAACTAACACCCAAAAAGATGTCCTTTTCATTACAGGGGACTGGAATGCAAAAGTAGGAAGTCAAGAAACACCTGGAGTTACAGGCAAATTTGGCCTTGGAGTACAAAATGAAGCAGGGCAAAGACTAATAGACTTTTGCCAAGAGAATATACCGGTCATAGCAAACACCCTTTTCCAACAACACAAGAGAAGACTTTACACATGGACATCACCAGATGGTCAACACCGAAATCAGACTGATGTTATTCTCTGCAGCCAAAGATGGAGAAACTCTATACAGTCAGCAAAAACAAGACTGGGAGCTGACTGTGGCTCAGATCGTGAATTCCTTATTGCCAACTTCAGACTTAAATTGAAGAAAGTGGGGAAAACCACTAGACCATTCAGGTATGACCTAAATCAAATCCCTTATGATTATACAGTGGAAGTGAGGAATAGATTTAAGGGCCTAGATCTGATAGACAGAGTGCCTGATGAACTATGGACGGAGGTTCGTGACATTGTAAGGGAGACAGTGAAAAACCTGACCTCTGGAGATTGGCCTCTTGACTGTCTGCCCGCTTTTGAATTTTTTTCCCCCAGACCTACCCGAGGACTTTTGTTGAGGACAGGTGTTTTTTCCTTACATCCATCGCCTCAGGCCTGGGAAGTATTAAATACCCATCAGTCAGTCAGTTCAGTCGCTCAGTTGTGTCCAACTCTTTGTGACCCCATGAATCGCAGCATGCCAGGCCACCCTGTCCATCACCAACTCCCGGAGCTTACCCAAACTCATGTCCATCGAGTTGGTGATGCCATCCAGCCATCTCATCCTCTGTCGTCCCCTTCTCCTCCTGCCCCCAATCCCTCCCAGCATCAGGGTCTTTCCCAATGAGTCACCTCTTCACATGAGGTGGCCAAAGTACTGGAGTTTCAGCTTCAACATCAGTCCTTCCAGTGAACACCCAGGACTGATCTCCTTTAGGATGGACTGGTTGGATCTCCTTGCAGTCCAAGGGACTCTCAAGGGTCTTCTTCAACACCACAGCTCAAAAGCATCAATTCTTCAGCACTCAGCCTTCTTCACAGTCCAACTCTCACATCCACACATGACCACAGGAAATACCATAGCGTGGACTAGACGGACCTTGGTTGACAAAGTAATGTCTCTGCTTTTGAATATGCTAACTTTCCTTCCAAGGAGTAAGCGTCTTTTGATTTCATGGCTGCAGTCACCATCTGCATTGATTTTGGAGCCCCAAAAAATAAAGTCTGACACTGTTTCCACTGTTTCCCCATCTATTTGCCATGAAGTAATGGGACCAGATGCCATGATCTTAGTTTTCCGAATGTTGAGCTTTAAGCCAACTTTTTCTCTCTCTTTCACTTTCATCAAGAGGCTCTTTAGTTCCTCTTCACTTTCTGCATGGAGTATAGTTGATTTATAATGCTCTGTTTCAGGTATATAGCAAAATGATTCAGTTATAAATATAACTGTTCTTTTCCCATATAGGTTATTATAGAATGTCGAGTAGAGTTCCCTGTGCTATACAGTAGGTTCTTATTGATTGGCTACTTCATACATAGGCAGGCTCTAAGGTAGGTTTTTTTTCTTTATTATTTATTTACTTATTTTTCTGTGTTTGGCCACAAAATAGAAAACCTGGACCTCAGTTCCCCAACCAGGGATCAAACTCATGCCTGCTACAGTGGAAGCGTGGAGTCCCAGCCACTGAACCTCCGGGGAAGCCCCAGGCTCTAAGGTTTGACCAGGATGTTCTATGCCTGAGAATGGGCAGAGGGACAATAATGATTAGAGACATAAAGTCCAAAGAAATGAGAAGCCAAGTTATAGAAAAGATCGTCCATGTACAACTGGTGGGAAGCTGCTGTACAACACAAGAAGCCCAGCCTGGTGCTCTGTGATGACCTGGAAGGGATGCGTGCGAGGGAGGGGACAAATGCGTACTTACAGCTAACTCACGATGATGTACGGTAGAAACCAATAAACACTGTAAAGCAGTTATCCTCCAATTAAAAAGAAAAAGGAAAATCATCCATGGAGAAATCGAAACCATCCAAAATGACAGGAAATAGTGTTGGTGGGAGAGAAAAAAGCCGTGTGCTTAAGATATTTAAGGAATGAGAGGCATCCAGGAGAAATATCAGGTGGTATTATCTAAATGGGGGGGAGACTTCCCTGGTGGCTCAGATGGTAAAGAATCTGCCTGCCACTGCAGGAGACATGGATTTGATCTCTGGGTTGGGAAGATCCCCTGGAGAAGGGAATGGCAACCCACTCCAGTATTCTTGCCTGGAGAACCCCACGGACAGAGGGGCCTGGCGGGTACAGTCCACGGGGTTGCAAAGAGCTGGATGCAACTGAGCAACTAAACAACAAACAAGAATGACCGAAAGGGCACCTGTGCCCGCCATCATCCAGCCATCCCCTCCTGCACAGTGAGCATCCAGCAGGGGATAGCGCACCTCCGGTGCTGTGTATGCTGTGAACCGGACTCTCCAAGGCCTCACCCAAAGGCGAGACCATCTCTAGGGAATGGGCCACACAGTCCAGGCTCAGGGACATCAGATTCTGCTTATGAACAATAGACTTGAACACATCTTCAAACCGGGTACCCACCGAGACACAGGTCAACCTGCAGAAAGACGAAACAGTGGGAGAGTCGCAGCCTCGGTCCCACACAGAGTATGCGCCGCTTCTCCGTGTCATTCTTCCTGCCTGCCCTCTTCAAGCCAAAACAGATTCCCAGTGCTTATCACATGCTGTTCTCCATCTCAGACTCCCAGCCAGGTCAGGGGACGTCTGTTAATTTCAAAGTCAGGTTGTCCAAGGACCTACTGTAGAGCACAGGGAACTCTGTTCAATATTATGCATCACCTTAAATGGGAAAAAGAATTTGAAAAGGAGTAGATATGTATCTCTTGGACAGCAAGGTGATCAAATCAGTTATTCCTAAAGGAAATCAATCCTGAATATGCATTGGAAGGACTGATGCTGAAGCCTGAATCTCCAATACTTTGGTTACCTGATGCAAAGAGTTGACTCATTGGAAATGACCCTGATGCTGGGAAAGATTAAAGGCAGGAGGAGAAGGGGATGACAGAGGACAAGATGGTCAGATACCATTGCTGATTCAATGGTCATGAACTTGGGCAAACTCCAGGAGATGGTGAGGGACAGGGAAGCCTGGTGTGCATGGGGTTGCAAAGAGCCGGACATGACTGAATGACTGAACAACGACAACAGGGGAAAAGAACTCTGCTGATCATCTCAACTTCAGATAACCCTTTGTAACATAAGCTATGTATGAAGACTATTCTATTCAATCTATACCAGGCTCTGACAGGAAGCCTTTCAAATATGGGGAGATGGGGACTTCCCTGGTGGTCCAGTGGCTAAGACTGCACTCTCAGTGCCGGGGGCCCAGCTTCAGTCCCCAGTCAGGGAACTAGGAACCACATGCCATCAGTAAGAGCCCGCATGCCGCAACTGAGGCTTGGTGCAGATGGACAGAATGTGTGCATGCTCAGACACTCAGTCCTGTCCGACTCTGTGTGACCCCATGGACTACAGCCCACCAGGCTCCTCTGTCCATGGGATTTCCCAGGCAAGAGTGCTGGAGTGGATTGCCATTTCCTTCTCCAGGCGATCTTCCCGACCCAGGGATGGAACCCACATCTTCCTGCATTGGCAGGCGGATTCTTTACCACTGAGCCACCTGGGAAACCCAGAGATGGAAGGGGGTAACTATTATTCCCGGGGGAACATCTGAGGTGGGGTAAAACAGCGCCTACCAGAGTATCCGAAGGTGACAGTGGGGATGTTTCAGTGTTCACAGGATCCGTCCTGACACGTCATCAAGGGCACTGCTACGGGTCTCCAGCTCCCAGAGGCTCCCCTTAGAGTGCAGTAGGTTGCGGAGGGCTCTCCAACAGGCAAGGGTCCTCACTGTGCCACTTGGAGGAAAACCATCATTCTCTAGAGGAACAAATTCAACTCCAGCCGTTTCAAAGATAACACATACTCGAAAATATCTTTTGAGGGAATTCTCTGGAGGGCCAGCGGTCAGGACTCTGCACTTTCACTGCCGAGGGTGTGAGTTAGAGTCTTTCTTGGGGAACTCAGATCCCACAAGTTGTGTGGCTTTCAGACAGGCAAATAAGTAAGTAAATAAACAAGGGGCCTTCCCTGGTGGTCCAGTGGTTAATAATCCTCCTTGCAATGCAAGTGACATAGGTTCAGTCTCTGGTCCAGGAAGATCTCACATGCTGCAGAACAACGAAGCCCGTGCACCACAACTATCAAGCCTGCGCTCTAGGGCCCGGGAGCCACAGCTACTGAGCCCAAGCGCTGTAGCCACCGAAGCCTGAGCGCCCGAGAGCCTGCGCTCCGAAACGAGGGAAGCCACACACTGCACCTAGACGGGAGCTCCCACTCACCACGACGAGGAAAGCCCGCACAGCAGCGAAGACCCAGCACAGCCAAAAATAAATTAAATCTTAAAAATAAGGAACTAAGTAAGTACATAAGCAAGTAAATAAAATATCTTTTGAGAGCGCCTGTTACCTGACTCAGACTTAATACTTGGAAGAAATAAAGTATGGTGAAGAGTGAAAGACGATAGACCCACAGAAGCATCAACAGTCACTGAGTCTGTAGGCAGGCAAGATGCAGCTTGCGGAGGGCAGCGCCTCTGAGTGTGACCACGCTCACTATTAGGAAACATCGCTATGGATGACAAATGCTGCATGTTACGTACAACTGTGAACATCTCTAAGAAATCTGTCAGCATGACTTCAGTTCATCTGCACAACTGAAAAGCGGAGGTCAAACCAGTGATTCTTAAAGAAGGGACCTTTTGGACACTTGGCAATGTCTGAAGATATGTTTTATCATCACCTCCGGAGAGAGGGAATACGTTCTAGTGTTTTCTTGTGGGGAGAGGTCAGTGTTACTACTGAACAGGGCAGTCCCTGACCACAAAGAATTATCTGGCTCAAAATGTCATTAATATTGATATTTAACCCAGAAGCCCTGAGTTAAACAGAAGTAGAGAGATTTTAAAAATGACTGGTTCAATAAGAGACTAGATCAATTTCTTCACGGCCTTCAGGCTCTTGTTATAGTCAACAAGCAGTGGAATTATGGGCAGGCCTTAGGAATACAGGAATGAGCAACTCTTTTTAGAGGACTCCACCTGTGCCCAGACACACAGACACATGTACCCCAGTGTTCATCGCAGCATTATTCTAGGACATGGAAGCAACCTATATGTCCACTGACAGGTGAATGGATAAAGAAGTGGTGGTCATATATACAATGGAACATTACTCAGCCATAAAAAGGAATGCGTTTGAGTCAGTTCTAATGAGGTGGATGAACCTAGAGCTATTATACAGAGTGAAGTAAGTCAGAAAGAAAAAAAAAACAAATATCATATATGAACACAGATATATGGATCTAGAAAGATGGAACTGATGAACCTATTTGCAGAGCAGGCAAAGAGATGCAGACACAGAGAACAGACTGTGAGCACAGCAGGGGGAGAGGAGGGTAGGAGAGACTGAGAGAATAGCATGGAGACACACGTTACCATGTGGAAAATTAGATAGCCAGTGGGAATTTGCTGTATGACACAGGGAGCTCAAATCCGATGCTCTGTGATGACCAAGATGGGCAGGATGGGGTAGGAGGTGGGGGGGAGGTTCAAGAGAGAGGGGACATATACGTATCTATGGCTGATGTGTGTTGCTGTATGGCAGAAACCAACAGAACATTGTAAAGCAATTATCCCCCAATTAAAAATAAATTTAAAATATTTACGTAATAATTCAGTTCAGTTCAGTCGCTCAGTCATGTCCGACTCTTTGCAGCCCCATGAACCACAGCATGCCAGGCCTCGCTGTCCGTCACGAACTCCCAGAGTCCACCCAAACCCATGTCTATTGAGTTGGTGATGCCATCTGACCATCTCATCCTCTGTCATCCCTGTCTCCTCCTGCCCTCAATCTTTCCCTGCATCAGGGTCTTTTCCAATGAGTCAATTCTTGGCATCCGGTGGCCAAAGTAATAATTAAAATCCTTAAAATGTTTTTTAAAAAGAAAGAAAGAAAAGAAAACTCACCTGGAAGTTAGCCTTTCTGGCTGTTTGTCTTTAAAGATGTATTGAATACTCAACTCAGTTTTCTGTAGAAGATGGCCATGCTCCAGACAATATAATGAAACCAAGAGATCTTTGCGTTTTTGAATATAAATGGTAACTTCTAAAAAAGAGCCCATTATCTGTTTCACAAATTCATCCTGATTCTCAACAAGACAACAGAACAAAGGCATGTGGCACTCCACTGCTTTTGGATTATCACTCAAATTATTTCGTTTTCTCTAGGAAGTACTAATTAAATTCTCCTGTCAAGAGGTGATAGTCAAAGGCTGTCTCAAAAATTTTTCTCATTAAGAAGACCGAAGACAGAAGTAATTACTGGGCTAAAGTCATTGTGTCTTTCTCTTCTCTCTTTATACAATTTACAGATGGAAGGAATCAGACATTCGGTTAATATCATCATATAAGCTATGGCTGCACAACTCCTGGATTTTCAAGTGTACGAACATGTGATGGTCTTGACGGTTCCTGCTTGGCAAAAGAATCTTTAGGGCCTTCAACTCAGGAACATCAGCAAGAGTAAACCCAACATTCCTGAGGTCCCCATCACTACAATGACACAACGCTTCCAAGGCCAGCAAACACGGGCATTCCAGGAGGAATCGGTGGCACCAATAGGCGGTAACTGCAGCTTTCCATGCCAGTGTGTTGGCAAGAAAGTGGGCATATAAGTCAGTGAGCATTTGGCCTGAGAATTTCCCATCATCCCCTGTCTCCATCTGCCAACTTAGGGCCATGCAAGTGACCCAGCATAAGCTGGACACGTGGCACAGGTTCACAAACGTGTCCTTCTCTTGCACCAGCCTAAGGGCGGTCAGGGCCTTCCATCTGTCCTTGAAGAATAAGGTGAAGTACTTCCACCTCTTTTCGTTGGGGAACTTCAGGGTCACGGAGTAGTTGTTCTCCTTTGTGAACGCTCTCCTGGCAGCCTCATGTTCAGGCCAGGAGGGGACAAGGAATGAGGAGCCTGGCACCGTCTTTCAACAAATAGGACAGGAGCAGCGGCAGCGGCACCTGCTTTCTGCTGTCACCACACGAGGCGGATTCACGGTCGACGGTCAGATCAGTCTCCACGTTGTCCATGTCCTTGAGGACGAAGAGGAGCCTCCCAGGATCAGACAGAATGGGAAAGCAAAAAAGCACAGACCAGAATCCAACGGGAGCCTGGCCACTGGGTCAGTCCTTGGCAATCAGCTCAACCAAGCGGCACGCAGCCATCAGATCTCTGTTGTGAGAAGGGAGATGAACTATGTCTAAGAGGACGCCTTTCCAGATGTCCCCGTGTGTCCACTGTAAGAGCATTACTTTACAATCATCATTTTGCCAGCAGCCTTCTCTCCCACCAGGAACACATTCCGGTCCTTTCAGTGTCGTTACTAGGATTACATACAGCATTAAGTATGCTGAGACCACTGACTATCATTTCTTGGTAGAACTTATTGTGAACTTTTTTGAAAAGGCATTTTTCCCACTGGGGGAGGATTTTTTTCCTTGAGGAGGACTTCATAGGTTTCTTTGATACCTAAGTCAATGAGCACAGGGAAGAAGAAATATAGAACAGATTAAAAATTCAATGTACAAATACTATATATATACATGTCCTGTCTTTGGCACCTGGAGCCTTCCCCGACCTCAGGTTCTCGTACTGCCCAACCCAGTGTCAGGCTGACTGAAGCCCTCCTCGTGGCTCCTATGGGCAAAGTGTGGAGGCCTCCTTCACAGTCACTGTTGCTCCGAAAGCAAAGATCAACAGGCGTCCAGGAGTGTGTTAGAGATGTATCCTCCATCAATACGTTTAGCTCCTGGGGGTCCCCACCGAATCCAAAGGCCTGAGACAGAAGCCACTCCAAGCTCACACAGAGGGCTGCAGCACCCAACCCCCAAGCCCTGACTGAAGACCAGCGCCACGAATAAAGGGGGCCTGGTCCCCGATACTTCACCGACAGCCTCGTGAGTGTGGGTAATACGCAGAAGATGGAAAACAATTCAGAGTCCAGCCTGAATCACTCTCCTGCTGGCAAGCTCCACGTCCCAGCGCTTCAGATGCCCGAGACTGCTCAGAGGGCCCCTGCCCAGATAGAGCAACCCTCGGGACCGAGAGCACCCAGAGGACCTTTCCCAGGACTCGAGTCCTCCAGCGCCAGGTTACACGAGAGCTGAAGTAGGAGTCCCCAGGGCTCCTTCAAGCAAAACACAAGGGTCTAGAGAGACCTCGGGGCTTACGCGAGACAAATGTTTATCAGGTGATTTAAAAAGAAGGGTGAATGTGGAACATATTCTCAGTAGTTATGAAAATGTCAAGTTTGAACACGTATGCAACTGCAATATTGTTCCATCACAGGGAACACGGAAAGTGTTTTTTCAGCTCCAAATTCCCACATCTCTGATGAAATTCCTCATCTTCACACCCATCTTTTCCTTCTTTTCCTGTAAGCTATTTGATGCATTTGTAATAGCATTCCGTTTTCTTTCTTTATTCTTGTTTCTTTGGTCATGCTGGGTTGGCGTTGCTGTGCACGGGCTTTCCCTAGTTTCAGAGACTGGGGCTGCTCTTCATGCAGCGCAGGGGCTGCTCACTGTGGCGCTTCTCTTGCTGCTGAGCACAGGCTCGGCTCTAAGCGCGTGGGCTTCAATAGTTGCCATGTGCGGGCTCGGTAGGTGAGGCTCGTGGGCCTAGAGCGCACAGGCTTCAGTAGTTGAAGCTCACGAGCTTAGTTGCTCTGCAGCATGTGGAAACTTCCCCAGATCAGGGATAGAACCTGTGTCCCCTGCTCTGGCAAGTGGATTCTTATCCACTGTCCCACCAGGCAAGTCCTATAATAGTATTTTAAAGGCTGTGTCTTTCAATTCAAACATCTAGGTCATCTATAGTTCTGGTAGTGGCCATTCTTTGCTCTTGATTATGGTCAGAGTTCCTGCATGTCCTATAAACCGTGTTTTTTTCTTTTCTTTTTTTTTTTTACATCTTAAGCTGTATGGTGTATATTAAAGAACAGAAGAGAAGAGAGAAGACCACCCTTACTTCCCACAGTGCTTTGAGACTCAATACAAAACCAGGTCTCTTCACTTTCCAGTCCATCCCAATTCATTTGGGGTGATTTTATATCAGCTCCTTCTCCCTCCCAGTTCCCCACATTTTGAACTAGCCTGGACACACACATATGTAAACACACAACTCTTCAGCCAGGAGCCAATGACAGCTTCCCCAAAGTTAAGCACAGTGAGAAGAAATAGGAGCTGCATGCACCATGCCCCATGAAGCCCACAGTGGGTTCCCTATAAATCCTTCAAGTGCCTCAAGAGTTACCCACACGCCCACCGAAGGAGACCTCTTAAGGCCCCAAAGAGCCTCCTGTGTGATCAGATGTTGTTGTTTAGTTGCTCAGTCGTGTCTCCTTTGTGATCCTGTGGACTGTAGCCCTCCAGGCTCCTCTCTCCATGGGGCTTCCCAAGCAAGAATACTGGAGTGGGTTGCCATTTCCTTCTCCAGGGGATCTTCCTGACCCAGAGACCAAAGCTGGGTGTCCAGCACTGCAGGTGGAAATGTTTACCGCTGAGCCACCAGGGAAGCCCCTGTAGATACGGCATCATGAAAACCAAAACCAAGCATTTCCCAGGGGGTACAGCGCAGAGTGAAATTTCTTCAGGGAACTGGGCAGATCTATAAGCGTTGCATTTTAGACCTGTGGGATCAAGGTAGCCTTGAAGTGTGAGACCTGGATGTTGACTGAGTGACCTGGCTTTCAGACACTGCAATTTGACCACACATGACATGTATTATAGTCCTTGCAATTCAAAAACCTAAATGGCTGATCTGAAATTGATTTAGAACATGGTACTGCCTCTTGACCAGAGAGACTGACATGGCATCCTCCTTTACATGTCAGTTCTTTGCTTCTTGTAGCTAAAACACCCAGTTACCCGGCAGGAGAGGGTTTGCCTGAAAGAAATGTCCAGTGTCAGCGCTAGTACCTTACTGCCCAGTCTCTTCACTCTGCCAGACTGGGCAGTGACACCAGTGAGCCTAAAGAATGGTCGCCGGCGCCACTGTGTCCAGGTCCCCCTGACACCACCACCATTCCCAGCTCCTCTCGTCCACATACCACGCCTGGACCAGTTTACAGACCAGAGGCAGAGCAGGGCCGGGGATGTTCATAACCTTGAGCCTGAGGGGCTTTCAGCTTTGTAGGGATGAAGATAATAACTCTCATTTCTCAACACGTGCTATTGATGCCATGCCATTGAACATGGGCATCATGTCACTGGGTGCTCACAGGCACCCTAGGAAGCAGGTACTGCTGTCAACCCACTGCAGACAAGGGCTTCCTGTTGTAGAAGAGCAGCACGGACTGGCCTTATCCCTCTTTAATCATTTAAAGGAAACACAGAAGAAAAATTTACAAATATATGCATAAATGTGTATACACATGTGTACCTATGTATATACACACATATAAGTATGTACAATATATAAAATAACATGCTGACTTTTTTGAACTTTGAGGATTACAACTTTCCTTGAAGTTAAAGCTTTCCATGCTCTCACTGCAGGTGTGCCGGTATTTCTTCAGGATCATTACCTTTTCTTACATTTACAGGAATGGCAGAAAATCTACTAGTAACGATGTCTTTCTTTAATCCAAAAGAGGAGGAAAAGGAATTCAGAAAAAAAAAATTTTCCACTCTATTATCAGAGGCTGTTAGATAAATTATTTCTATTGATTTAGTTGCATTTATTTACAAGGAGCATCCTAATTTTCATGCATATGCACTTATTTAACAGCTGAGGCTTAACCTTTTTGACTTTAGATATGAAATTTTCCTTGAGTGCTCAATCTAATAGCCTGAGTGTCTCAAAGCAGCAATTTAAAGAAATGTACAAATATAACAAAATGTTAACTGTATAATCTAAGAGCATAAGAATAGTCACTATAGACTTCTTTCCATTTTTCTGCATATTTGAAGTTCTTTACAATAAGTTGGTCAGGGACAGGGGAAAGTCACCTGCATGATACTAACAAACCTTGACTTCCCATGGATTGCTGTCAAGGTTGCTAGTGGGAAAATGGGTATCCATTTTTGAAAGCTTACCACTGACAGCTATTAAAAAAAAAAAATTAAAGAAGTCTCATTTTCACTGAATAAAATTTAGGAAATGGACAAAAAAAGAATCTCTCATAAGTTCAGTTACACAGGTATAGAAACTTTCAGTATATCATTATAGTTCTTTTCAATCCTTTTTGTGTATATACTATCTGTACTATTTGGTTACATACATTAATATTTTGAACACTTTTTAAAAAAATAGAATGTCATTTGATTAATAGCTGCATGGTATTCCATGATATAAGTTATATAAACATACCATACTATAGTTTCCAAACTTATTCAACAAATCACCTGGGAAAATTCTTTGGTACCCACCAACTAAATAAGAATCTCCAGGGATGGCAAAGAATATGACTTTTTGAGGCTTATCCTGTGATTATAATGCATTTAAGACCCTGTGGAGTGTAACCTGCCAGGCTCCTCTGTCCATGGGATTTTCCAGGCAAGAATACTGGAGTGGGTTGTCATTTCCTTCTCCAGTGGATCTTCCCAACCCAGGGATTGAACCCAGGTCTCCCGCATTGTAAGCAGATGCTTTTACCATCTGAGCCACCAGGGAAGTCTAATTAATTAGTACATACTTCATTTGTTTAATCCCTTATTTTCAAACATCAAATAGTTTTCAAATTTCTGCTAAGCGACAATCACAATAACATACCTGTAAGGACAGGTATCTCTCTGCATACATATACAATTATTTCCTGAGGACAGTTAAGTAGTTTGCTTTTTAAAAATAATTTAGTAATCAGGGACTATGGAATAACTACAGTTCAGGGAGTGCTAACCCCACCACAATCAGAGAATTCTATGGGAGATTCACCTAGGGTCAACTGGAAGTTAAGACTACTAACAACCCTTGAAAAAGTCTTAAAAGACTGAGGTCTGCCTTCTCCCTTATCTCCATAATCACAAAGGTCCTGCTCAAAAAGGCCTCTTGAGTATGGCACTGAAATTGGCTCTTGCTACCTTCTGCTGTCGTGTGCTGTTTTAAAATACAGATATGTTAGTTCCCTTTGTGTGGATCACAGCAAACTGGAGAAAATTCTTAAAGTGACAGAGGAGTGCCAGACCACCTTATTTGTCTCCTGAGAAACCTGTATGTGGATCAAGAGTTAGAACTGGACATGGACAGTGGACTGGAATTGGGAAAGGGGTTTGTCAAGGCGGCATATTGTCACCCTGCTTATTTAACTTATAGGCATAGTATATCATGTGAAATACTGGGCTGGATGAATCACAAGCTGGAATCAAGACTGATGAGAAAAATATCAACAACCTCAGATAAGCAGATGATACCAATCTAATGGCAGAAAGTGAAAAGGAACTAAAGAGTGTCTTGAGGAGGGTGAAAGAGGAAAGTAAAAAGCTGGCTGAAAACTCAACATTCACAAAATCAAGATCATGGTATCTGGTCCCAGCACTTCATGGCAAATAGATGGGGAAAAAGTGGAAGCAGTGACAGATTTTATTTTCTTGGGCTTCAAAATCACTGCAGACTGTGACTGCAACTATGAAATTAAAAGATGCTTGCTCCTTGGAAGGAAAGTCATGACAAACCTAGACAGTGTATTCAAAAGCAGAGACATCAGTTTGTCAACAAAGGTCTGTAAAGTCAAAGCTATAGTTTCTCCAGTAGTCACGTATGGAAGTGATAGTTGGACCATAAAGAAGGCTGAGCAATGAAGAATTAATTCTTTCAAACTGGTGCTGGAGGAGACTCTTGAGAGTCCCTTGGGACTGCAAGGAGATCAGACCAGTTAATCCTAAAGGAAATCAACCCTGAATATTCATTGGAAGAACTGATGCTAAAGCTGAAGCTCCAATACTTTGGCCACCTGATGGGAAGAGCCAACTCACTGGAAAAGACCATGATGCTGGGAAAGACTGAAGGCAAAAGGACAAGGGGGTGGCGGAGGATGAAATGGTTAGATAGCATCACCAACTCAAAGGACATGAATTTGACCAAACTCCAAGAGATAGTGAAGAACAGAGGAGCCTGATGTGCTGCAGTCCATGGGTTGCAAAGAATCAGACACAACTTAGCAACTGAACAACAAGGAATGATAGTTCACATAACTAACCCCAAGAGCAGTTTCTTAAACTTAGTCCCAGAGATTCCTGGGTATTTTCAGGGGTCTGCAAGTGCAATACATTTTGGTTTCAATGCTGTTTCCATTTTGGTGGTAATATACATATAACGTAAATGCTAGACAAGTCACTCAATATCAGAGCCTGCAGTCTTATGTTTAATATCAAAATGGTACAAGGTCAACACTCAAAGAAACTTAAGCCAACGTTTCTAAAACTAGGATGTGTGGACATACTCCCAGGGTTCCTTGAGAAAAGTTTTTCCTCTAAAGGGAGTTTATACTGTACTGATAGGATACTGAAAGAGGAACTCTCCAGGTCGGTAGGTGCCCAATGTGCTACTGGAGATCAGTGGAGAAATAACCCTAGAAAGAATGAAGGGATGGAGCCAAAGCAAAAACAATACCCAGTTGTGGATGTGACTGGTGATAGAAGCAAGGTTGGATGCTGTAAAGAGCAATATTGCATAGGAACCCGGAATGTTAGGTCCATGAATCAAGGCAAATTGGAAGTGGTCAAACAGGGGATGGCAAGAGTGAACATCAACATTCTAGGAATCAGCAAACTAAAATGGACTGGAATGGGTGAATTTAACTCAGGCGACCATTATATCTGCTACTGCGGGCATCCCTTAGAAGAAATGGAGTAGCCATCATGGTCAACAAAAGAGTCTGAAATGCAGTACTTGGATCCAATCTCAAAACGACACAATGATCTCTGTTTGTTTCCAAGGCAAACCATTCAATATCACAGTAATCCAAGTCTATGCCCCA
>SJYQ01001914.1:375538-401333 GCA_006410935.1 Redunca redunca | reverse complement strand
TACTTAATTGTAATATATAATATATATAATGGAACCATATGTAACTTTGTTCTATATTTTCCAAGTCTCCTGTAAATGTATTATCACACTTTCACAATTTAAAAAAATAAAACAGAAGTAAAAACACACTCATGAAGTAACTGTATAATACCCATAGAAAAGAAAGAAAAAGCTATCATCAGGAATTAAAGTTAAATATTAAAAAAAATGAACATCTCTATGTACTAACGTGGTGTGGTCTCTAGGACATATTGTTAACTGAAGAAAAGCAAAGTTGAAAAAAGTGTATAAACTGTGTTAGTTTATGTAAGACAGGAAAATGTGCATATATGCATCTACTTACAGTTTTAAAAATGGCAGGATAAAGTATAATAACAGTTACCCACTGGGGGAGGTGATAGGATTAAGTGAGACTTGAGTATATTTTGTCTGGTAGATCTGACTTGTAATCACACACATATATATACATTTACATAATTACAAAGCAAAATTAAATGTAAAAAGCAGTCTCTAAAATAACGTTTAAATGTTCCATCATTCCGTTTTAGTTTGGCCATGCCACACCGCACGTGGGATCCCAGTTCCCCCAACCATGGATCAAACCCCCGGCCCCTGCAGTGGGAGCACAGAGTCTTAACTCCTGGGCCGCCAGGGAAGCCCCTAAACAATTTTTTTTCTTAATGAAAGAAACAGCACTGATGAACCTATCTGCGGGAAGGAATGGAGATGCACATGTAGAGAGTGGACTTGTGCACACAGTGGGGGAGGCAGATGGTGGGACCAATGGAGAAAACAACAGCACAGACACATTATCGTGTAAAGCGGAGAGAAGCTGCTGTTAACACAGAGAGCCCAGTCTGGTGCTCTGTGCTGACCTAAAGGGGTGGTATGGGAGGAGAGAGAAGTTCAAGTGGGAGGGGATATATGCATAATTATGGCTGATTCATGTTATTGTAAGGCAGAAACCAACACAACATTGGAAACATTAAAAAAACAAATTTTTTTTTAAATAAAAAAATGAAATAAACCTAAACATGCTTCTAGATGGTGACACACCCACATGGAGAAAAACTATTCCGGGTGGCCTCAAGACACAGTCATGTAAATGTTTATCCCCGCAGTGGTGTTTCTAACAATTTTCATGGTTAGGGTTGTGCTGGTGGTGTTCTTTGGAGACTGCGTGTGGACTGTGAGATACAGCAAGTGAGTGGTTGTGTCAGTATTGCTGGGAACTAGGATTTTAAGCCTGGGAATTTAGGTATGAAAGAATGATGGAGTTAGGTAAAAACCCAATAGTCCAAAATTTCAATTAAGAATATCAAGAAAAATTCACAAGCTAGTTTCTTTACAAAGCCAAAATCCTACCTCTGTCCATGGAAAGTCCTGGAAACAATAACCAACTCCAAGCAACACGTACTGTTAGCATCTCTGACTGTGATCTCTAAACACTATTTCCCATTACATGGAACCAGAGCTCCTTAGAAAGGGTGAACCCCACCAAACCTCTGGATGAGTAGAACAGTCTGCATCTGTGCAGTCCCATCGGTCATCATTAGCCAGATGTGGTTACTGAATGCTCAAACATTGGCTACTGTGATGGGAACTGAATTTCTAATTTTAGTTGGCTTAAATTCAAATAGCCATGTGTGGCTAACGGCTGCCATGTTGGACAACACAGCTCTAGTTCTAACTACCAAACTACAGGACATAAGCAACAGAGGAACATGCAAAAAACAAGGCTGAAGGACAAACAATCCTGTTTCTTCAACTAAATACTGCAAGAGGGAAAAAAATGGATGGGGGAGAAACCTACAGATTAAAACAGGTCAAAGTGACGTGTCAACCAACCACAATCTGTGGTTCTGGAATTTGATTCCCAAAACCCCAGGTCTGGAGAAGGGGTGATGAGCCGGACTGAGGGGATTAGATGGACAAGAAAGACTGGCCAGGAGACGATCATGGGGGGATGGGTGCGTGGATGCTCACGACAGTCCCTCCACTTTCACACATGCTTGGAATTTTCTCTGATCAAAAGCGAACGGCATGACTTATCCCTTGCCCCTCCACCTTCTGGAGCAGTAAGACTCAGGAGGAGAAAGACCTAGAGCTGTGGCACTTCATACTTACACATGAAATACTGGAAGGCCTTGGACTTCACAAGGATATTAATTCCTGTTTGAAGAGAAGAAATGGTAACAGCGAAATTTGCACGTATAAGTACATAATCACCAACCACATATGCCATGCATGTAAGCAAATGGGGTGTTTATGTCCAGGGGATGAAAAAGGAAGGGCCTGCTCTCAGAGGACGCCCATTTTAATGCCCCCGGACAACGCTGCATCGGCAACAACTGCTCTGGGAAGAGCCTGGGCAGCCTGGAGCTGTGACAAAACAGAACAAGGTTTTGCTGCCACTCCTGAAGCTTCAAGTTTGCTCCTGGCCTAGACCCGGCACTGTTTACTCAACCACTTGAATAACATATCTTCCCAGTGGAATGGAAAACTCGCTAAAGAACATGGAATAGT
The DNA here is from genome assembly GCA_006410935.1 of Redunca redunca. NCBI lineage: Eukaryota > Metazoa > Chordata > Mammalia > Artiodactyla > Bovidae > Redunca > Redunca redunca. The sequence continues at coordinate 398,807 of SJYQ01001914.1, read as the reverse complement.
AATAGCTGTGCTCAAAGTTCTATCCTATCTTGGGAGAAATCCCAAAATAGGATATACCATTTTAACTGGTTTTTTTTTTTTTTTGGCCACACTGAGCAGCATGGGGAACTTCCCCAACCAGGGACAGAACCTGAGCCCCTGCATTGGAAGCATGGCATCTTAACCACTCGACCGCCAGGGGAGTCTGGCCATTTTAACTCTTGTTCAAAACAGCTGAACTGTAACCCCTGTGAGCTAAGCATATCCTGTGTGGAACTTCAAAACTGGCAGGAAATTCAGAGAAAACTACTAGATAAATGATACGGTGGACTCAGATGTTAAAATTTTTAATTTTATATGATACAAGCGTCACTATGAGATCAGATACACTAACTATATACCCTGATACAAGAGGAAGGTAAAAACCCTATTATTAGGTAAAAGGCATGTTTCACAACAGAATGTACAATGTAATCACCTCTACCATTCTTTAAAAAAACAGTCTTTTAAAAAAAAAAAAAAAAAACAGTTTTAAGGCATAGAAAATAACCCGTAACAAAAGAAAACACATCAGAAAATTAATACTGATTATCTCTGTGTGGGAGACTTTCCTTTTCTTCTAATTATCTAACTTTGTATACATTTCCTTCAATGAATAGTAGTTCAATATTGATTGATCAGGACGCCATGTTCAGGTCAGCCTTACCTTTGAAGATGAGGAATGCTGTCCTGGGAAGCTCATCAAACCAGTGTTCTCGATTTCTCTTTGCCTGACCAAGGAACAGGGCCGTGGGGGAGAGGGTTAGGACCAGGGACTGGAACCCAGCCCTGGGGGCCAGGGTGCTGCTTTCCTTTCCTGCTCTCTGACTAACTCGGGAAACCATGAAGATACTCAGGGATCTATAGAACAACCAGCCAGCCGAGGCCTGCCGGCCTTCACTGTGCTGTGCACTGGCATTATTTTATATGACCCTGAAACTAACGCAGCAGGGTAGGACTCTCACGGCCCCACTTCCCAGGTGAGACAAGCCTTGGAAAGGTTTCATAAACTGCCGGACGCCACATGGCGACTAAAGGGGTCTGAGACGCAGGGCTCTGAACTAGGACGGCACGTTGCAGGGGGATGGGCAGATTTGGCCGGGGGCCATCTGTTCTCTCTACAATGCACGGCGCCCAGCCGAGAGCTGGACCGGCCTCATCCCCCTCCCATGGAACCGTCGGCCTGGTCCCGCCCTGGAAAGCACCCACCTTCCACTTTAAGGCGGCAACTTCATAAATATCATGAAAGTCCTTCAGGCTGTCATAAGCAACAAGAAAGGGCAAAAGAAAAAAAAAAATCAGGGCACGTTCCCACAGAGCTTCAGTGGTTCTCACACCCGCCTGCCTATGGTCACCTTCGAGAGGTGGAGGGGGTGACATCTGGGAGTCCCAGCCCATTGGGGCCCAGGGGACAGGTACCTGCTGGCTTTTCATCTCCTACTTCCCCCAGACTATTGATACTTCATCCACTCAATCTACACTGACTACCACTGGCTTGCGTCCCCCAGAGAGCCAGCCCACGAATGACCACCACTGTCAGACAGACAAGAATGGAGTATCCTTTAGTAGAGGACTAACTAGAACAATGGGGGCTGAGAAGTCAGCCCAGACCAAGCTCTCTCGCCCTCATCTCTACCGCAGGCCTGCTGCTTCTCAAATTGAAAAGAAAAGGGTTTTGGTCATCAGCAGTCAGAAGACCAAGACTGACCATGGTCAGCTTGGGGCCCGTTCTGAGGCTGTGCCAGGGCTGTGTGTGTGTGTTGTTCACGTTGCTCTGTGGCTCTGCTCACATACAACTACCCCAGCTTGCTCATGGCTCGAGGGTGAGCAGATGGGCCAGTCTATTCCACAAGCTAATACATTCCTTTCTTGTTGTGAATTTAAATTGGACGTGGGTTGGACTCTGTCATTTGTAAAAAGAATCCTGAGCAATAGGGTCTATGTGCATAAAAAGCTCTGCAAAGAAAACTAAGTCTCTAAGAGACTCTTTGCCCACCCAGTCACCTCAGGGCCTCTTATCAACGCCTCCTTCGGCTGTACTGCACCCACTTGGGATCCGTCTCACCTGAGCAGTGGTGTGTTGCTCTGATTCAGGGCCTTGAATGTGAGATAGCGCTCCCCTGCACTCATCCGAGGCTTGTAGAAGCGCATCAAGCCTTCAAACTGCCTGTAGGAGATGCCGGAGGGCCTCTGGGGAGAGAGGGAAGATGGCCACGTGGAACACGGGAAAACACAGAGCCCAGCTGCCACTTTCCTTGGGGGGAGCCATGCCCGATGTCCTGCATCACGTGGGATCCCAGGGCACCCTGTTCTCTGTTCTCCCAAGGGCAGGACCCCTGGTTTCTGAAGCCGCTGGCCCTTCTACACTTAGGAGATATTGGGAGGTGGGGTGGAGGTGGGGGGAGGAAGGGCAGGAGAACAAGGACCAACCCCCCTCCCTGGCTCAGCCCCTGGCACCCCCTACCCGCTGGCTGACGAGCAGGCGGTAGGCGTGCTGGATGGCGGTTCGCTTGTGTAGCAGCAAAGACTTGAACTTGTGTTTCTCGATGTCATTGAAGGTGTCAAATACCACGGCCAGGAGCTGAGAGGGAAGAGCAGAGACCTGGTACCCATGCCGACTGGGCCTCAGGGAGCTAGGGAACAGTTCCCCAGCCTCCAGAGGGCGCTCCTCCAGCCACCCCAGAAAGGCGGGTTGAGAAGAGCATCTCCCCCGGCCAGGTGGTGTAGGAAGTTCATCTCTTAGGAGAGGAAGGTCATTCATTGCTGCTTGTAAATTTCCCCTCTACAGATTTGTGAAAACACTATTACATTTTGCCCCGGTTTTTCTTCTCTGCCTGTAGCTCATCCCTGGCTGGGCAGTTTTATAAAGGGAGAGAAGCTGTCAGGGGAACACGCTGGGGCTTTTGCCCCATTTAGCTCTGTGTGATGGCCAGGGAGGCTGTGTCCATCCTGTGCCGTCCCAACCTCAGAGCAGGGAAGGACATCACTGTCCCTTCTTCCCCTGTCCCCATGTTCCTTCTCCTGCTGAGTCTGTGTGGCCCTAGAAATGAGGGGTGAGAGGTGGCCTGCACCCAAGGGCACAAGGTTCTGGAATTGCTCAGTTCCAAAGTCAGCATGTGGACAACATAGCCTGCGTTATTAGAGGGCAATGGGAGGGCGGGAGCAGAATTTGAAAGAAGCCTTTTTGAGAACACTTTCTTTCAAAAATATTTTGAGGGGAACTCTCTTTGCCTTTCCATCCCTTCAAACTGGCCCCCTACATTTCCCTTGAGATCAAGGGAGTCGGCACACTTTTTCTGTAAAGGGCCAGAAAGCAAATATGTTAGGCTCTGCAGGCAAGACGGTCTCTGTAGAAATCACTCAACCCAGCAGGTGTAGCATGAAAGCAGTCATAGGCTATATGCAAATGAACGGGCGTGGCCGTGTGCCAATAAAACTTTATTGACAAAAACAGATGGTAGGCCGGGTTTGGGCCCCCAATGGCTGACTCATACCCTGTATTTTCACAGTTCAAAATACCTGTTAAAGCAAATAATTACACATAACGTTATTTTTAGGATTCTAAACTAACAATGGTACAAAAGAACTCTTAAGATGTACAAACAGATATCAACATACTTATTTTGGGTCTTGAGAAATTAAAAAAAGAAAATATTTTCCTGCTTAAGACATCACATTTTAAGGCAGGGACGGGAGCCTGGTGGGCTGCCGTCTATGGGGTCACACAGAGTCGGACACGACTGACATGACTTAGCAGCAGCAGCACAAGTCTACCTACCCTCAGAGAAAGTGTTTTATATTTCTATATGGGCCTGACTGTGGTGGCTGATGTGGGGATGCTCATCGGAAGTATAAAAATAAATGCAAGACTTGGTAAGTCCTCTTCCTTATAATTCTGGCATTCATGTGGTCTCAGCACCAGCCTGATGGCCTAGTCCGGGAGAAGGTGATCTGCTGATGGCAGGAACACTCCTGGTGGCCAGTTGCGCCTCCAAAAACACGTCCAAAGTTCCCAGTGTGCATGGGGACTGCACACTGTCCTTAAAGGAACATGTTCTGTATGGGGTTTCCCAGTGGTTCATAATAAACGGGGTAGAAATACACAGGACATTCCTGGCATGTGCGTGCGGTGGGATGGGGTGGTTAACAGCAGGGCTCTGGAACCAGACCAGCTCACCTGGCCACCCAAGCTGTGCAGGCAAGAGTGACTCACCCTATCGGTCTGATCCTCAGTTTCCTCAGCTAAAAATTGAGAATCATAAGAAGACATCTAGGGTTTGAGTGTTATTTAACCCCTATCCATAAAGCATTTGGCATAGTACCTGACTAAGGCTTCATAAGTGTCAGCTTTTCCAGTTATTATATGTTTGCCGTGAGAAGGAAAAGGTTGCAGGGTAGTTTTGGTTTAAACTCTAGCTCTGGGACTTCCTTGGTGGTCCAGTGGTTAAGACTCTGTGCTCCTAACGCGGGGGGCCCGGGTTCCATCCCTTGGTCAGGAAACTAGATCCTGCATGCCACAACGAAAGATCCCACGTGCCAAGATGAAGACCCACCCAGTGCAGTAAAATAAATGAAAAAGTGAATGAACGAATGACAAGCTCTAGCATCTTCAGCAGCAGCAGCACTAACACAGAGAAGCTAGTTACTGCTGGTAACCGGCTGAACTCAAGTCCTGACAGGGAATTCCTAGTCACACCACACCTGACTAGGGTCTAGGACTTCCTTCCCCTATGTTCCGCCCTCAGAGGTGGATGGCTACCCCTGCTTTATCCCCACAATGCCCAGCACGGCGATGGCTGGGGCTGGTCCACAGAACACAAGCCAAGGCCACTCACCAGGTTCATGATAAAGTACAGCTCGATGGAGAGGTACACGATGAAGAAGACACAGGACCAGGGGTTCCGGGAGTAGGAGGGCATCATCACATCTGGGAAGCTGTATTTGCAGAGCGTCATCCACAAGGCCCATGTCTGCCAGTCTCTGCTTTCTCTAAGGACATCCCTCTTTCTGCCTCCCGCCTCCCCCACCCCTCCCCTAATCTCAGCTCACCAGGCCACTCCCATCCCTCACAGTGGCTCTGAGCACCTGTCTGAGCCAAGACGTGGAATACCCTTGGCTGAAAAGAGGAGACAACCCTGGGCACTACCAGAGGGCAGGCAGAAGCCAAAGTAGAGCCCAAACTTACTTGGCGGTGGTCAGGAGGACAAACAGACTGACGATGCTGTTCTCCAGGGTGCTGAAGTACTGTGGGGACAGGAGGACCAGAGGACACGTGGGTGCCAGGCCGAGGGCACACATCACTGGGAACAGGCTGTGTGCAGTGGGTCATCTCCAGAGCCCCTTCCTCCTCCCGAGGGATCCCTTAAGGATGGCAGGGGAACAAGCAAACTCGGAGTCCAAGGCCTCCTCCTTCCTGAGCTCAATGCTTCTGGCAGAAGCAGACACCTGGCCTCGGGACTTGTCTCCCAGAGAATCACATGTTTTGCACAGTGAGCTGGGCTCTCCTCCACCACTCCTCTGCCAAAATGTTTCCGTGTTCCAGATCTGATCCTGGAAACATCCCTCTCAACAACAGGACAGGGGATCCCCTTGACGCTCAAAGAAGGAAATGAACGTTCAGGTGCCATAAACGATGATGAGAAACCAAGCTGGGCATCCCTTCCTAATACAACTGACGGTGGGGAAGTCAGTCCAGCCACCAGGCCTGAAGTGAAAAGGCCCCACATACAGGGAAGACACAGACAAACGTGTTGATTACTTACGGGGTCTGAAGGATTAGGGGAGAATAAGTAGAAACCTAGAAGAAGGTGGTGGGAACCGTAGGTTAGAGCAGAAGTCCCAAACCCAGATGTCAACACTAATGAATGTAAATGAGTGCAGTGGGCAGAGGGAAAGCACAGGGTGTGGTGGGGACAGCGGCAGAGCACTGCGCATGCTCTGGCTGAAGGCACCAGGTAACTGCTGCCCCTCGGGAACGTGATCCGAGCACCACTGGAGCTGTTACTAAAAAAGGCTAGTTGGGGACCTTCCTGGTGGTCCAGCGGTTAGGACTCCGTGCTTCCACTGCAGGGGCTGGGGACCCCTGGTCAGGGAGCTAAGGTCCTATGTGCCGTATACTGCAGCCAAAACACACTAAGGCTGGATGTGCCACACAGTGACTCTAGTTAATGATCCCATTATTGTGCGTTTGAAAGTTGCTAGGAGAGTAGATCTTAAAAGTTCTCATCAGAAGGGGAAAAAAAGAAACTATAAGTATGTATAAAGATGATGTTGTTAACCGGATCATTCTGCAGTATGTACATAATAAAGCATTATGCTGTACACCTAAAACAAATACAGTGGCATGTCGATTACATGTCAGTTTTTAAAAAAAAAATGGAAGTTTAAAAAAATTTAAGATTTAAAGGCTGGAAATCTGTATTTTCATGTTAAAAAAATCTAGTTTTAAAAATGCTGGCTCAAGGGACTTCCCTGGTGGTCCAGAGGCTAAGACTCAGCTCCCGATGCAGGGGACCAGGTTGGATCCTTGGTCAGGGAACTAGATCACAAATGCTGCAACTAAGACTTGGAGCAGTCAAATAAATAAACAAATATTTTTAAAAAAATATTAAATTAAAATTAAATAACTCTTTTTTTTTTAACACTTCATTTGCCAGCGGAAGGGGTGCAGGTTCAATCCCGTCAAGCAGCTAAGATCCCACATATCTCGTGCCCAAAAAACCAAAAAAATCTAAACAGAAGCAACGTTGTAACAAATTCAGTAAAGACTTTAAAAAACGGTCCACATTAAAAAAAAAATCTTAAAATAATAAAACATAAAATGCTGGCGCAACACTTTCAGACCAAACAAAACTCATCCGTAGGCTGGGTCTGGAACCCAGACTGCTGGTTTGCAGTCTTTGGTTTTGAGAACATGACAGCCAAGTAACACCTTCAAAGGGACCCCACTGTTCTCCTGCAGCTGAGGGTCCAAGGTAGGGGTACCATTAATTTCCTCCCTCTTGGAATGGGCTATTCCCCTGAGTCCTTGAAATCCTGAAACTCTGCCCCTAAGGTAAGTCAGCCCCTTGGAACACCAAGGAAATTCTATCCAGAGTGAGGCGGGGTAGGTGGGAGTCAATGGCTCAGGGAACAGAGTGTCACAAGGGCCCGGGGGTTTCAGCACTGGTGGGGTCTGCCATCTGAGCACCAGGGAAGGGACCCTGGGCTTTCTGCCGTGTTCTGAGACTGCCACTGACTAAAGCCCGAGTCCGAACGTGGGAGTCATCAATACTTGATCTTATCTGAAGAGGCAAGGCCTCCTCGGTGTTAGAAAGGGCGTGACCTTGCTTTAACACCTAGTGAAGCTGAACTAGGTCGACCCTAAGGTCCCAAGCATATGCTGTAGAGAAACTCCCCTGTGTGCGCACCGGGAAAGGCAGGAGAATGTTCGCAGCAATGTGTGATCTGCAATAGAGGAAAATGCCCACCAATGGAGGAAGTGATAAATAAATGTGGGTAGATTCATGTACTGGATCACGACACTGTAGTGAAAATGAATGGCCTACATCTCCACGCATCAGCGTGAATAAAGGCCGGGGGCACCCCCTGGGAGCAAAAGGGAACTGAGATCACAAAGGTTACAAAGGTGGCTTCTATTTTTTTTCCTCCCAATAATGCATTTCCTAAACTGGAGTCTACAAGTGTTTCTATCATTCTGAAAACCTTCCCGAATCTCTGAAACTGTCAAAGTGCCTTTTTTCTCAACGATGAGTTTGCTTTTAGAGATTGCCTGCATACTGGGGCTCAGGAAAAAACTCACCGAGGATGGCGAAAATGATCATGAAGAAGAGGAGAAGCAGGAGGATGTCCATGAAGGGTGGCAGGGACTGAAACATCTGACGCAGGTTGCTGGGGGGAGACAGGGCCAGGAGGGGTGAGGGGCGGTGGGTGGCGGGCTGGGGCCCAGGGGCATGGTCTGGGACTCCTCAGTGCGGGGTGCCCTGTTGAGATGGGGGCCTGGTGCTCCCAACCCCTGGAACACTAAATCCCACCACACCTTGGCTTGTGACGGCATGCTTAGTGATCTCCTAGGACTTCCACTCTGGGGGTGATGGGGAAAGAACCAGGGCAGGCGTGGCGCTTACTGAGCCCAAGCAGGCAAGTGCCTGCAAGGGATGGAGCAGGCAGGCCCAGGCCGGGTGCATGGCCTCGGGTGCCAAGGTCAGTCCGCATGGGATGCAGGAAGACATTTCAGGGCCACACAGTCCAAGGACATGTGTCCCCGGTTTTGCAGACGGGGAACCAAGAGTGACCCCGTGGGCTTCCCCAGTGGCTCAGATGGTGAAGCGTCTGCCTGCAATGAGGGGGACCTGGATTCGATCCCTGGGTCTGGAAGATCCCCTGGAGAAGGAAATGGCAACCCACTCTAGGACTCTTGCCTGGAAAATTCCATGGATGGAGGAGCCTGGTAGACATTGGCCATGGGATCTCAAAGAGTCGGACACGACTGAGCAACTTCACCAAGAGTGAATGGCTAGCCCGCTCTCATTCACAGGACCCCAGCCAAGAGGTTTTCTAGATGGATTCTCAAAACTCAGTCCGGGGCTTCCCTGGTGAAGAATCCACCTGCCAATGCAGGGGACATGGGTTCGATCCGTGGTCTGGGAAGATCCCATATGCCTCCGAGCACCTAAGCCCATGCACCACAACTGCTGAGCCTGTGCTCTAGAGCTGGAGAGCCACAGCTGCCGAAGCCTGAGCACCTAGGGCCCACGCTCTGCAGCAAAAGAAGCCTCCGCAATGAGAAGCCTGCACGCTATAACTAGAGAAAAGCCCGTGCAGCAAAGAAGAGCCAGCACTGATAAAAAATAAACAAACACCATCATTAAAAAAAAACTCAGCTTGAACTTAGGTTAATGGCCTGTTTTGAGTTCAGTCCCCCAGTCCCAGGGGAGGTGTCAGGACCGCCTGCTGAGTTGCGTGGACTTCACTGAGTTCCTGCTGCAGGCTGTGTCTGGGCAGATACTGTGCCGGGAGCCCCAGAGAAGCACAAGTAATGATGGGAGAGCGCCCTGGACCGAGAGGAAGGAGACCTGAACTGCAGTGGGAGGCCCACCCTCCTCTCTGTGGGGGTCCAATGGCAGAAGGAAGTGATCAGGACTGTGACCTAGCCAAGGGCAGGAGGGACCTAATCGCTAGGTGACTCACTGGCTCCTGCGCCACCACGGACCCAGGGGGCCGGGCCGGGCCATGAGAGCGCCTGAGTACGCAGCTCCTCCCCAGGCCTTACCGCCGGACGCCGCCGCAGTACCGACAGTCCACCAGGAAGATGCAGCGCAGTGCCCGGGTCACCCGCATGTGTGACGTCTGCCGTACCAACACCACGATGGCCTCCACGAACTGCACCACCAGCACGGAGGTCTGGGGGAGGCCGGGCACAGCGCACTGTCAGCCCCTGTGCCCCAGCCCCAGATAGAGGGCCTGCTAGATACTGGCCCCCCCAGCCCTCCCCATCCCCAAGGGGAGTCCAGAGAAGCCCTTCCCTCACCCCCCCGCCCAACATCAGGCAGGCCCCAGGGAGAAGTCCACCACTGCTGGCCCAGGAGAACAAGCTTGACCAATGCTCCCAGCAGCTCATTAGAGGGTACCCGCTGAACAAAACCACCACTCTGCAGGCCACAGCCACCCACGCCCTGGTTCTAGCTACCCCAAGGGCCCCTGGGGTCTTCGGCATGTCCTGATCTCTAATTCCTTGGGCACATCCTCCCCATCAAGTGTGTGCGCTTCTGACACTACTAAATACCACTCTGACATATCCCAACTTATGTCTCTCTCTGCTACAGAGAAAGTGGACAATAAGGCACTGACTGGCATGGGTGTGGAGGCCACACCAGGCTGGTTTGGAATCCCAGCTCTCCGGGATCCAGATCCCATTCTCTTGCAACTGGCTGGATGTAAACTAGGAATAGTAACACATTTCCCACAAAGGTCACCATGCTGGTGCTTGGCCTGAACTAAATACCGGATCACGTTAGCTACTGTTAGCACCACCGTGACAACCAGAGCAAAGCTGGAAGCATGGTGAGGTCCGGGACCCAGAGTCACGCTTCGCAGCACATGGGGGATTTACAGTTGAATTGACGATACAGGATTGAAGTTGACAAGGAAATGCTGGAAAGAGATGGACACATCACCTTGACCATGGTCCTTTTGTGCCGGATGAAGGTGTGAAGGCCCAGCCACCGCAACTTCATGCAGAGTTCAAACATGACCACCACCAGGGCGAACAGCTCCAGGGTTGCGTGGACCTGCAGCCACAGGGTGTGAAGGAGACGCAGAGTCACCGGCCACTCCCCAGCAGGAGAAGTGAGCGCACCTGCTGGCTTTTCTTTGGAGACAGCGGGCGGGACTGCTGATCAGTATGCTGTTCACCTGGAGCCAAAGCATGGCCATGGCGACCCCTGCCCCTCCTTGGAAGTCACAAGGGAATGGAATCCCAGGGAAACTCGGGGTGGTGCATTCCCTTGTGGGGGGAACCCCAGGCAAGACTGGTGAGCCAGCTACTCCCAGGGCCTCCCCGTTTGAAATCCGTGGGGTGTCTCCCCTTCCAGAATGCTCCCTTTCAGGCTTGAGTTACTCTGCCCGCCTTCCCACCCCGGACACCCCCAGAGAGCCGCAGCTCGCGGCCACCGGGACACTCACGTAAATGCCCAGCCGGAGAGCGGGGACGGCGGGAGCCTCGCACAGGGACAGCAGCAGCAGGAGCAAGGCCGCGGACAGCTCCATCAGGTAGAAGAGGTGGTTGTGTGCGAAGAGGTAGGCCGCCAGAGCTTTGGCGTTCTTGGGGTGGGTGAAGAACTTGTCGTTATTCTCGCCTTCCTGAAAGAGCGAGAGTCGCGGTAGTGCCTGAGCCTGCGCAAAGCAGGGCGCCTGGGATGCAAAAGCGGCCGGGCACGTGGGATGTGTGGTGGGCGGGGAAAAGGGCGGGCCCTTGGCAGGTGGGTGGAGCTTCAGGCCAGAGAGGACCGGAAATTAAGTATTATCTTCACAGCTTAGCACACCCCTCAGGTCTCGCCCTTGCCGCTGATGGGGCTTCAAAGACTTGCTTCTTTCCAAAACTACTCGGAGGAGTCAAAGGATATTACGCCCAAGAGATCAAAGGGAAGCGGGCGCATCTGGTCCCTTCTGAGACCGAAGTCTCACTCTCAGGTGTGGGATGTTAAGTGCTCAGGGTCTGGGGTAAGCTAGTCATGACCGTGTCCTGGCTCCGTCCCCTTCTCCCTGGGTAACATGGAAACTGTTCTTTCACCTTTACAACCATTCATTAACCATCCGGTTAACGATCGACCGTACTTACTCCCGGAGAAGGCAGTGGCACCCCACTCCAGTACTCTTGCCTGGAAAATCCCATGGATGGAGGAGCCTGGTAGGCTGCAGTACATGGGGTCACTAGGAGTCAAACACGACTGAGCGACTTCACTTTCACTTTTCACTTTCATGCACTGGAGAAGGAAATGGCAACCCACTCCAGTGTTCTTGCCTGGAGAATCCCAGGGACGGGGGAGCCTGGTGGGCTGCCGTCTATGGGGTCGCACAGAGTCGGACACGACTGAAGAGACTTAGCAGTAACATTGAGGGGAAAGCTTGAGGGTCCCTTTATCAGAATCCTGCTTTACTCAGCTTTCTCCATCCCATTTATCTTTTTTTTTTTTTACTATACAATATTGTATTGGTTTTGCCACACATCAACATGAATCCGCCAAGGGTGTACACGTGTTCCCAATTCGAACCCTCCTCCCACCTGCCCCCCCACTCCCTTTTATCTTTTTAAAGAGTTTTTGGATGTGGGACCATTTTTAAAGTTTTCGTTGAATTTGTTACAATATTGCTTCTGCTTTATGTGGGGTTTTTTTTGTTGTGGTTTGTTTGTTTTTTTTTTTTGCTTTTTGACCATGAGGCATATGGGATCTTGGCTTCCCAGCGAGGGATGGAATCTGCACCCCCTGCATTGGAAGGCAAAGTCTTCTCAACTACTGGACTAACAGGGAAGTCCCCCCACTTCTTAATTGACTCTATTTCCACCTAATTTCCTAACCCCTTGATGCTTTCACCCCAACAGTAATAAGACAGTGGCTGACCCCCACTGAGTGCCCTCCACTGAGCCCCAACATTCGTTTCAGTCCTGACAATTTGCCTTCCAGGCAAGTGCTTCTATTTCTTCTCATTTGACAGCAATGACAGGGAACTTCTGTAGAACTCAAGCCCATAGAGCCAGGCAGCCTAATTCCAGAAGCCCTGTTCTGTCTATTCTCGGCCTCTTGCTGATGATGCAGAAAACAAATGATGGAGCCCAGGGAATGGTCCACTTGAGAATACAAGCTGATGACCCTCCCTGTTAGGATCAGCCTTCTCGGCTGGGTGGGTGGGCACAGGTCTAAGTAAGAGAGGTCCCACCTCATCAACTTCATCACCTCGGTATCCCATCCAGCAGCGTACACATAGACAGCATTTACTTTTCATGCATTGCCTTGCTTCAGTGCTTCTCAACTGGGGGCAGTGTTGACCACCTGCCCTCCCCTGACTCCACCCCAGGGCTGGAGACACGTGTAGTTGTCACACCTGGGGGGTGTTGCTGGCATCCAGACGGTCAGTTCCAGGGATGCTGCTAAACCTGCTAAAATGCACAGGGCAGTCCCTCACAACAAAGAATTATCCGGTCCTAAACACCAATGATGCTGAGTCAGGAGAACCTATCTCGATCACTCTCAGCTCAAACACTCAGAACAGAGGCTCTTGCCCTTGGCTCCAATCTCTAGAGGAGAAAAGGGTCAGAGCCCCAGAAGCGACACCCAGAGCCTTTCCAAAAGCATTCCGGGTGTTCTAGAATGCAGGCAGACCTTCAACTATTCCAATATTTGGCTCTTCTGGGATGAGCCACATGCAACCATCCTCATAAACCCTTATTCTGGCAAAAGTGAAACTAACCCACTCGTGCGCGGTGATTCCTGCAGAAGTTACAAAGCCAGGCTAACAGGAAGAAGTGTCTCTGGGCCAGGTGGCACATGGTGCCATGGAAGGAGCTCTGGCCAGTGGGATCCCGTGCTAGCTGGAAGTGGCTTCAGCTCGCCAAGCTTGTTACAGAGAACTGGGAGAGCAAGAGATATAGTCAAGACCTCAGTTGGCACAGTGCCTGATGCACACAGTGGGCATTTAATAGATGTTTGGTAAGATGAAGCGTTTCTGCAAGAGATCATTCTACAGGCGCCTGCCCAGCCCAAGGACTGTCCAGTAGCTGGGAGGTGGCTAAGAGCTCTGACCTTGGCTGTGGTTTGCAGCGGAACTTCAAGCGAGTCACTTCCCTGAAGCTGGATACATCACTATCCTCGTGATAAAAAAAAAAATAAAAGACAAACCACAGACTTGACAGGGCAGGGAACAAACATCCTGGAGTCGCACGGAGGGCGAGCTGAGCAAGCCTCGCTCCCTGTCCTGTGGTCTGTGCCAGGCTGTGGTTTTCACCACCACCGCCCTGGCCACAGGGGTCACACATGGTTGCCTGAGGAGCTTCTGGCTTGGACTTCTAGAAAATGCAATTCTCGGGTAATTTCTTCCAACAGGTAGCCAGGCATGAAGGTCTGGCAAGAGGAAACCACTGACATGGAGCTCTCAAATCTGACCTTGGGGACTTGGAATTGCCTCAGGGCAGATGGAAGATGAGGCCTTCCCCAGCAAGGACCGAGTGAATTAAGATCTGAGTCTCTATCCTGACCCAGATGCTAAGGCCTCCCAGGTGGCGCAGTGGTAAAGAATCCACCTGCCAATGTTGGAGATGCAAAAACCTGGGTTCGATCCCTGGGTTGGGAAGGTCCCCTGGAGGAGGAAATGGCAACCCACTCCAGTATTCTTGCCTGAAAAGCCCCAAGGACAGAGGAGCCTAGTGGGCTACAGTCCATGGGGTCACAAAGAGTCGGACATGACTGGGCACGCATGCACTAAGGAGAACACTGGCCGTATTTCCTAGCTGCTGACCGTGAACTAGGAAATTGATGATTAGGAAAAATAAGGCAGGCTGGTTGTACGTGGTTTCCAGGCCTTTAATCTCTGCTCCCTGGGGCAGAAATCCACAGAGAACTAGGACGGTCTTGGAGGCAACAGGAGCTCCAAGCACACAGCTCCTGTGGGTGAGTGAGTTAACAGGCAAATTTAGGAAGAGAGGAAACCGCAGGCACCAGAGAGCCTCAAAGCAGCGAGGGGCCAGTCACCCAAGCGCACCAGCAACCTGGCTCGGGGGCTGTGCGGCAGCCCATCCGCAAGCGCGAAAACAGCTATCGGACACCGCTAACACTGTCCTCCAAGCCAGAAACCACTGTCCACGGGGATCCAACTTCTGCTTTTAGTTTTAATTTTACAAGAGGATGCAGCTCTTTGAAAAGAAAAAAAATTCAAGTAATACACAGAAATATAGGGTAGTAAAAATTCCATCAGCCAAAAATAATCACCTTTTAATATTCTGACAAATAAGTTTCCAGATGTGAATGGGTATCTGTGCATACATAGACACATATTATGTAAAATTATATATAACATATATTAAAAGTCACCATATGATACCTTCTGTTCTGTAACCTCTTTTCCCCCAAAGACATGGCCCATTTTTGAGTGACTACATGGGGTCAGGTACAGACATGTGGCCACCACGTAGAGAAGAAAGAACATCATTTGGAGGCTGGATGGACACGGTTCAAATCCAAGCTTGGTAGTTTACCAGCTGGCTGGCTTTGGACTCACTAGCCCCTGGGAGTCTCAGGTGTATGAACTGGGAGATGACCAAACTGCTTGGTAAGGCTGTTAGAAAGATCAGCAAGTACATACTTAACTTAGTCTTTCTGTGGTATATAGATTCATTTGTATTATTTTTTAGATTCCACTTAGAAGTTATATAATATTTCTCTTTCTCTAGCTGACTTACTTCACTTAGTAATATTCTCTAGGTCTATCCACACTGTGGCACATGGCAATATCTCATTCTTCATTATGGCTGAGTAATCTTCCACCGCTCATATGTGTGTGTATTACATACCACATCTTCTTAAATCAATTGTCTGTTGAGGGGCACTTGTGTTCCTGGGTTGTTTCCATGCCTTGACTATTGTAAATAGTGCTACTATAGACACTGAGGTGCTGTACCCTTTTGAATTAGAGGGTTTTTTCCCCCAAAGATACATCCTGGAGTGGGATTGCTGGATCATATAGTAGCTCTATTTTTAGTTTTTTAAGACACTTACATACTGTTTTCCTTAATGTCTGTACCAATTTACATTCCCACCAACAGTGCAGGAGAGTTCCCTTTCCTCCACACCCTCTCCAGCATTTATTATTTGATGATAGCCTTTTTTATTACTAATGTTCTCACCTGCTTAAGGAAAGAAGGAATTACCAAGCAGCGATTCTAATTCCATATTCTAATCCATTCTGGCCTCTTATCTAGCACCTGTTCAACCTTAGAGGGGGTGACAGTGTATAGGGTGATCCTGCCACGTCAACAGGCATGTCCAAGCTTGCTAAAATCTCCCGAAAACATTTCTACTTAACCTGAATCATTTCTGCCTTAACCTGAATCAAAACGCATTCCTTGAGGACTACAGCCATAAACCATGAGAAACACACAGACACCCAAACAGCTATCAAATAAGTATCTGAATTTCATTAAATTTTCTTTGAAAATAGCAAAGCCAATACTTAAAAGGGAGACCTGCTTCAAAGAAAAAAAAAAGATTAGGGGAAAGTGATCATTCAAATGAACTTAAGAAAAATCCCATTTCCTCACCCAAACCCTTACTCAATGCTGAAATTTCAGCAGAGGCTGAAATCTTATAATGACAAAAATGATGGACAAAATGACAAAAAAGATTAAGGTGAAAACGCCATAGACAGTGAGATTAGCAGTTAATAGGCAATATTCCCTCTGGAGAGTATTCCATATACCAAGGGCCCTAAAATATGTCGATTCCTTCAGCCCACTGATTCTACTTCTTGGAGTGTTTCCTAATAAAATAATCCTCAATATTAAAGAGAAAAAGAGAGAGATAGCTGAAGACATAGATTATCCTCATATTATAATTTATAACAGGGAAATGCATACTATACAGTAAGGGAAATATAAAGAGAAAATATCCAACCTTATCAGGATAGTTAAATAAACTAAGATACACTTACCAGACAGAATTTATAAAGACTTTAAAATTTGTTTAAAAACAAAAACCAAGCCTGGAATAGCAAATATGAAAGCAGCAGCAGGGTAAACAGGAAGGAATAAACATCTCCAGACTCCTCACACCAAGTCAGCTGGACTCAGTAGATAAAAGAATTCCCTCCCGAAAACCTGCCTCTCCAGAAGAGGGAGCGGGGCAGGGGGAGGCCAAATGGACAGACTAGGGGAACCTGGGGGCAGGCAGGGCCACACTCTGGGGGTCCTCGGAACAAGCCCACAGGCACAGCTTGGCTCTCCCGGGTCATCTTATGAAATGAGAAGCTCACACACGGAGCACTAAAGCCAGGACTGGATTTCTGGGCACGCACCCAACAGAGCCTGGCTCCCGTCTCCACCAACACGTGGCAAGAAGGGCCAGGTGCTGCCCGGGAGATACTCACCTGGAGGTAGATTGCTGCCTCTTGGTAATTCATCTCCCAGTCATGTCCGGTGGGGCTGGAGGGGGAGTTCTCGCCCTCTAAGCTCAGACTGGGGGCCTGGGAGTCGTGGACGGTATATTTGCCTCCATCTGCAAGAGGAGATTCACTTACAACCCAGGTTTGGGAGAATAAAAAGACACCATTCACCAGAGAGAAGGCTGGCAGTCATTCACATGCTCTCACTCATATCCTATTATATAAGTCAACACTCCCTTGTATATACTTGGGCTTCCTGGTGGCTCAGGCGGTAAAAAATCCGCCTGCACTGCAAGAGACCTGGGGTTGATCCCTGGGTTGTGAAGATCCCTGGAGATGGGCATGGCAACCCACTCCAGCATTCTTGCCTGGAGAATCCCCATGGTCAGAGGAGCCTGGCGGGCTACAGTCCATGGGGTCCCAAAGAGTCAGACACGACGGAGCGACTAAGCACACTTAAGTCTACACATGATCCCGTGTATTAGGCTGGCTGAAAAGGTCATTCGGGTAACATATTTTGGCAAAAACCAAATGACCTTTTTGGCCAACCCAATACTAACGACAGCAAGAACAGTATGTCTAAGCAAAAATGTTTTCCCGACATGGATGGACCTGGAGGGTATTACGCTGAGTGAAATAAATCAGAAAGACAAATACTGTTATGAGATCACTTATGTGTGGAATCTTAAAACTAAAAGAAACTAGAGAACACAACAACAAAAGCAGACTCACAGATACAGAGAACAAACTAGTGGTTTCTATGGGGAGAGGGAAGGGGGTGTGGCAAGATGGGGGAGGGGACTAAGAGGTACAAACTACTATGGATAAAATAAACTACAAGGATATATTGTGCGGCAAAGGAATATTTTATAACTACAAAAGGAGCACAACCTTTAAAAATTGTGAATCACTACATTACACACCTGAAATAGATAATGCTGTATATCAACCACACCTCAATTAAATTTTTCTTTCTCCTGTTAAGTGAAGAAAGCAAGTATAAAAAAGCACACACCCAATGCTATTGTTTGTGTAAATAAGGGAAAAAACAAGAAAGCACAGAGATATCTACTTATCTTAATGGAAGAAATAGGAAGAATAAATTAGAACTTGATGAAATTGATTACCTACAGTGGATGGAGAGAACAGGGTGGAAGTCGCTCTAAGGGAGTGATCTTTTTAATGACTTTTGACTTGTGGAAGCAAGTTAATATACTACCTTGTCAGAAAAATAAAAATAACTGGATTTGTTCCCTGGGGCAGGGTCACCTGTGGCTCTTCCCTGCTGAGACCCATGCCCTTCCCTTCTGGTAACTCAGTCCTGTCTGCCTTTGAAGAGTGTCGCTCCCTACTTTTTGTCCTTATTCTTTGGCTCTGGCCAACTCCAACCCTGGCAGCTGACCCAGTGCAATGAGATCCCCTCAACACCTGCCCCACCCTGCCCCCGCCTCACCCCAGACAGGTATTGGTTCAGCCAATGGTGCTGACCGAAATCTAGCCAAGGAGGGTGAACCCAGCACTTCTCCAGGACCAGTTTAGAAAGGTGTGTGTGTGGAGGGATTGGGGAGCTCTTTCCCTATCGCAGCTAGAGGCTGCCTCTGCCACCAAGTGGGGAAGACCTGCCTGAGTGACACCCCTGGGATCAAGCTGTGCCTGAAATTTACCTCAGGGCATTTCTAAAGTCTGAGCCCACAAAGATCCTTTTATACCTAAACCTCTTTGAGTTGGGCTTGTCACAGCACTCAAGTATGTCCACTGATATATGCCATGGCACCGAGAAACAAGTCTCAGCTTTTAATTAAAAACAATTTTTTTTTTTTTACTGTTTATTTATTTGGCTGCAATGGGTCTTAGTTGTGGCACTTGGGATTTTTAGTTGTGCCATGTGGGATCTGGTTCCCCAACCAGGGATGGAACCTGGGCCCCCTGCATTGGGAGTGAGGAGTCTTAGCCCCTGGACCACCAGGGAAGTCCCATGGATGGACATTTAGACCATTGCCAATGTTTGGCTATTTCAAATGAAGCTGTTATGAATATTCATGTACAGGACTTGGTATGGATGTAGGTGTTCATTTCTTGGGGGTAAATACCAAGGGATGAAATAGCTAGATCACTCATTTAACTTTTTACAAAACTACCAAACTGTTTTCCGAAGTGATTGTACGCTTCTACACTCCCACTTGCAGTAAATGAGAGTTCTGGGTCTTCCACTTCCGCACCACCAATTGATATGCTCACTGCTTTAAGTCTTAACTACCCTAAAGCATTGTGATGTCACTGCATTGTTTTAATTCCAATGCTTTTAATTTGGATTTCCTCAGAGACTAATAAGGTTGAGCATCTTTCCATATGCTTAGCTGCCATTTGTACAACTTAATTGAAGTGTTTCCAACTCTTACCTGTTTATTACATTATTTTCTTCTTTTTTAAAATTTTGAGTCACATATATGCATATATATATATATAATGTAGTCTATATACAAATCTTTGTCTCTGATTATAATATCTACTCCAGTTTTGATTATTTCTTTGGATTAGTGATTATTGTAGCTTTTTCCATTCTTTTAATCTCTTTGTGTCTTTTTATTTAAACTTTGTTTCCTATAGGCAGCATATAGTTTGGTCTTGCTTCTTTCCTCCAGTTTGAAAAACTCTGCCTTTTAAATGGAGTATTTAGAGTATTTACATTTAATGTAATTACTAATATGGTTAGGCTTAAATATTATCATCTTGCAATTTACTGCATGTTTATCCCACCTGTTCTTTGTTCTCCTCCCTTTCTCCTCCAAGACACTTCAATTAAGTACCTTCCTGAGGTCATGTAGTCGGTGAGAAGCAGGGCTTGGACGCCAAATTAGGCTGGTTAGCTCCTAATTGGTAGGTTGCATGCCTCTCAAGGGGCTTCCCAGGTGGTGCTAGCAGTAAAAAATCCGCCTGCCAATGCAGGAGATGTAAGGGATGTGGGTTCGATCCCTGGGTTGGGAAGATCCCCTGGAGGAGGGCACAGCAACCCACTCCAGTGTTCTTGCCTGGAGAAACCCCATGGTCAGAGGAGCCTGGCAGGCTACAGTCCATAGGGTCACCAAGAATCAGACATGACTGAAGTGCCTTTGCATGCATGCAAGCATACCTCTCAAGAACTGGAAGCCCAGAAAGGAGGACAAGGCATGGCTGAAAGGATTAAAAATACGGCAGCTATTCCATCACATCTGACTGCAGCCAGCCCTTCTCATTCTGGTCCTGCTCTCCCAACACCAGGATGTCCTAACTCTGATCCCCGTGCCCATTTCTGAAAGAACTGAGCCCCAGGTGGAGCCAGGGGAAGGTCAAAACCACCTTCTTCCACCTGCTCGCAGGCAGCTGGTGCTGGGATCTTGGGTGCTTGTGCTGAATCCTCCATGCCCTCCACACGCCAGGAGCCGGCGCCTGGGACACAGCAGTCCTAGGTAAAGAGCAGTGCTGGTGCAGGGTGGGTGGCAATGGCTGGCACAGATGGCAGGGGACATTAGTGCCACTTTCCCAGCCTGAGCTAGACATAAGCATCTGCGTGAGCCCCTGCCTCGGAGATCCCCCGGTGTGAGCCTTCCCAGCCCTTCCGCTCATGTGTGTGTGTGTGTGCATGTGGGGTGGTTATCAAAGCAAATTGAGCTGCCCGTGGGCCAGCCCTACCACAACTGGTGCAGACCCCAGCCCCCTGGATCCTGCTGACTACCAGAAGCCTTCCACCAAGGCTGCTATGGTGCAAGGAGAGGGTGACAAGGGTCTTTCTTAGCACATGTGTCTCACCCCCACCCTAACGAACCTCAGCCCTACAAATCTATGTAGCCCAAACCTGATCAATTCAGCTTCTGGTGAAATGACAAACACACTTCCAGGGCATATTCTGTGTGCCAGGCTACTCTCAGCATGATATATGTATCATTGTAAATTTCATCCTCACAATAACACCATTACTGTGTCCATTTTACAGATGAGGTACAGGAAGCCCAGAGAGACCTGTGAATTCACCCAGGCTTCACACATTTAGAAGATCAGCAGGGTCTATGCTGAGAATTCCCATGCTTAACCAAAGTACAGGAACTGCAAAGAGACCAAATCCGTCTATTCTAAAGGAAATCAACCCTGAGTGTTCATTGGAAGGACAGATGCTGAAGCTGAAGCTTCAGTACTCTGGTCACCTGATGTTAAGAACCAACTCATTGGAAAAGACCCTGATGCTGGGAAAGATTGAAGGCAGGAGGAGAAGGGGATGACAGAGGATGAGATGGTTGGAGAGAGAGCATCACAGACTCACTGGACATGAATCTGAGCAAACTCCGGGACATAGTAGAGGACAGGGAAGCCTGCAATGCTATAGTCCACCAGGTCGCAAAGAGTCAGACATGGCTTAGCAACTGAACAAATGGACTATGGGGTTTCCCTCCATGGACTCTGGAGGACTTTCTGCTGTCCATCATAGAAAGGATGAGTGTCGGGTCCAAGGTCTTAGAAAGGATGACGCTTAGGTCTGGAACGGGTTGGAGAGACCATTTAATTGAATGCCCATCTCTTAGAGACGGGAGGCGGAGGTCACGGCAGAGAGTGTACCTGTGTGCCAGGGCTGATCCCTCAGCGAGCCAGCTCTAGCACCCGGGCCTCCCGGCCGCCCATCTAGAGGCCTCCCCACCACGAACTCTGGTCACTCACCCCTCACTCGAGTAACATGGATGGTGGTCTGCCACAGGGTAACCACTGCCGTGTGCAGCCCGGAGTGAGACAAACCAAAGAGAACAAGTGACTGGGCCTCCAGAGATCATCATTCCCATTGGCCAGAGCTCTCGGGATGTGCCAGTGAGGGCCATGAGTGATCAGTGGACAGGCGGAAGGTCTTGGTCGGCTGGGGAATGTTTTTCTTGACCTACAAGCGCTGAACAGAACGGCTGTATCTTGGCTTCCCACGTGGTGTTAGTAAAGAACCCACCTGCCAACGCAGGAAATGCAAGAGATGCAGGTTCAGTCTTTGGGTGAGGGAGATCCCCTGGAGGTGGAAATGGCAACCCACTCCAGTATGCCTGCCTGGGAAATCCCATGGGCAGAGGAACCTGGCGGGCTACAGTCCATGGGGGTCACAAAGAGTCAGACACGACTGAGCACAGTACAGGCAGAGAACCCCAGGGCAGGAGAGGCCCCAGGGATTCAGGAAGCTCATCCCCTCACGACCCCCTCATTCATCCTGTGGAGTGACCCTCCCCAGATTCTGTGTGTACTTTCCCAGCCCCTCACCCCACCGGGCACAGCCCCTGCTGCTGGTCTGGCTCCCCGTCCTGCCCCTCTCTGCCCTTCTCTTCTCTACGCTGGTCAGAGAAATCCTTTGGTGAGTGTATGCATGTGTTTTAAGTAAACTTTTTAGCTCAGTATAACATTAATCCTTTAAAAACCTAAGTCAGGTGGTAGCACTCCTCTGCCCCAAACATGCCGCCGCCTCCAGCTCCTGAGAAAACTCAGAAGTCCTCCTCTGGCAGGAGCAGGTCCTGTGAAACCCGGTGGGAGGTCTCATCCCAGTCACCCCTCACGCTGGCCACGCCAGCCTCCTTGTCCCCCTGGGACGGGCCTGGGCCTCTGCACTTGCTGTCCCCTCAGCCCTGCCCCCGGATCTCTGAATGGCTGGCCTGGTCACGTCTCCCAGGTGCCCACCCGAAGGTCATCTTACAGAGGCTGCCTCTGGCCTCCCGGGGCACACCGCCATGCCCTGGCCTCCTCACACGGCCCCTGGCTTCCTCCTGGGCTTCTCTCGCCGCCTGGGAGGGGGACATGCCTGGCGCCTGCTTCCCTGCCTGGAGTATCAGCTCCATGAACTCAGGGGCTTTTGTCTTGGTCACTGCGGTATCCCCAGAGCCAGAGCAGGGCCAGGCACGATGTGCAAAAGCGCCACACACATATCTGAACAGAAATGAAATGAAAGATGCCCCAAAGATGACAGAAGCACACCCACCGTGCTGGGCAGGCTTCGTCCAGAGCACAGTGGGGAGCGCCCTCGGGTGGTAAGAAGGGGTGTGACATGACCTCTCTGCCTGTTCCAAAGATCCTTCTTAAGAGGATTTGTGTAAGAGGGACAATTTTACACCAGAGTAATTCAGGCAGAACCTTGAAAAAGGGAAACAAGACTCAAAGAGCTGAGGAGACAGAACAGAGAGTCCTCCCCTCCAGCAGGGAGGACTTTGTTCATTGCTTCTGATCGGTCAACCTTCCCCTTGCTCAGAACACAGAACTTGGCTGGCTTTCGGGATGCAAAGCCTGAGTGCCTGTTAATGACTGTGATTCGAGGACGGGGTTGAAAGGCCCTCAGTGACAAGGGCCATAGCAGGGAGTTTCAAGAAGGCCACAGGTGACTTCCAAGAGCCCCCCGCCCACCACGTTCCAAGCAGGAGCAGCTGGGGAGCCACATTTAGGAATCGCGGAAAGGGTGACATGGAAGGGAGGAGCCATGGTTCAGCCCGCTCCTTGCACACGCAGTCTTCATTCAGAGGCGGTGGGCGGCCCAGCGGCCAAGACCAGAAGCGTTTTCCCTGTGCTGCCAAGAGGAGGAGCTTGGGGACTGCGGGGTCTAATTCTTTTTTTTTTTTTT
>SJYQ01001914.1:337645-370538 GCA_006410935.1 Redunca redunca | reverse complement strand
ATCCATGAACATGGTATATTTCTCCATCTATTAGTGTCCTCTTTGATTTCTTTCATCAGTGTTTTATAGTTTTCTATATATAGGACTTTAGTTTCTTTAGGTAGATACATTCCTAAGTATTTTATTCTTTTTGTTGCAATGGTGAATGAAATTGTTTCCTTAATTTCATTTCTACTTTCTCATTATTAGTGTATAGGAATGCAAGGGATTTCTGTGTGTTGATTTTATATCCTGCAACTTTACTATATTCATTGATTAGCTCTAGTAATTTTCTGGTGGAGGCTTTAGGTTTTTCTATGTAGAGAATCATGTCATCTGCAAACAGTGAGAGTTTTACTTCTTCTTTTCCAATGTGGATTCCTTTTATTTCTTTTTCTGCTCTGATTGCTGTGGCCAAAACTTCCAGAACTATGTTGAATAGTAGCGGTGAGACACAGATGTATAAAACGGACTTTTGGACTCTGAGGGAGAGGGAGAGTGGGGGATGATTTGGGAGAATGGCACTGAAACATGTATACTATCATGTAAGAAATGAATCACCAGTCTATGTTCGATGCAGGATACAGGATGCTTGGGGCTGGTGCATGGGGATGATCCAGAGAGATGATATGGGATGGGAGGTAGGAGGGGGGTTCAGGATCGGGAACTCGTGTACACCCACGGCAGATTCATGTCAATGTATGGCAAAACCAATACAGTATTGTAAAGTAAAATAAGGTAAAAATAAAAATTAAAAAAAATAAAAAATAAAAAAAAGTAACAGTCTAGAAGAATGGGATGGGGAGGGAGGTGGGAGGGATGTTCATGAGGGAAGGGACATAGGTATACATATGACTGATTCATGTTGATGTTTGGCAGAAACCAACACAATACTTTAAAGCAATTATCCTTCAATTAAAAATAAATAAATTCAACTGAAAATGAAATACATAGTATAAATCAAATAAAAAATAATAGTTGGAGAATGTGTTTTATGTTATATTTACTTTATTACATAGTAAATACATATTGATATGTTAAATATATTTATGCATAGTATTCAAGTATAAAATAATCAGATGTTGATAAATTTCATGAAGGATAAAAAAGCCTAAAGCAATAGAGACAATGTGTGACATATATGTCACTCATACGTGGTACCTTTGTGAAGGTGACATTGCTGCAGAGACCTAAATGAAGTGACAGAGTGGGTCAAGCAGATATCTCTAGGCACGACATGAGAGCATTAGAGACAAAGTAAAGAAAGAGCACAAATACACTTGAGGCATTAATCCAATGGTCCAGAGACACCATGGAAGCCAGTGTGGTATGTGCTGAGTGATGGAGAGGGAAGATGAAAGAAAATGAGGTCAGAGAGGTAGAAGCCAGGAAAGCAGCAGCAGAACAAGGAACATCAATCAAAGTGTGGTCCCTCAGGTCAAGTCAGGAGACCGGTTCCAAAAGGAGGAGGTGACCAACCATCCCATTTTACTCAGAACGCTCCAGACTTTCTCACTAACACCCCGTATACAGGGAAGCATTCAGTCCCAGAGAAACCAGGACGTTGGATACTAACTGATGAAGACTGAAAACTGACATTAGAATTGAACAAATGGAAACCTTTTTGACCTTGATAAGAGCCTAATAGTGGAGAAAAGGCTGATTTTCTTAGATGTTCAAGATAACATAGGAGAAAATACCAGGATCAGGTTCATAAAGAATACACATATCTTTCAGAGTTTTTCTATAAAAGGAAAAGGAAAATGGGACAGTAGATCAAGGGCTTTGATTTATTTTCTTTTAGTTAAAAATGTGTATCTCCACTCAACTATGTCCATACAATGACTTTCTTAATTCATCAGGTATGATATGTATACTACCCTATAACATTCTTTCTGCTGTAGACTGAATGTCTGTTTCCCCTAAAAATTCTTATGTTAAATCCTATCCCCAATATGATAGTATTTGGATTTGGAGTCTTTGGCAGTTGATTAGATCAAGAGGGTAGAGTTCCTATGGAGAATCAGTGCCCTTATAAGACATCTAAGGGAGCTCCCTTCCTCCTTGTGGGGACTCAGTACAAAGAGGGCTCTTTAGAAAAGGATCTGCATCTCACTAGACACTGAATATGCCAGCATATCAATCTTGAATTCTCCAGCATCTGGAACTGTGGTACTAGGTATAAAATTCTATTTTATAAGCTGCTCAGACTGTGATAGTCTGTCCTAGCAGCTGAAATGTCCTAAGATGTGGCCCAAGTAATTCTTATGATTAAGGTATTTAGGGAAACCCACCAATATTTAACAATCCCATTCCAAAATCCTTCTTCTATATTTCTAAAAATCGGAACTCAGCATTTTCCTTGAGGCCCATTTAATATGTTATGGTTTCCATAATATAGATTTTATTATATCCTCTAATTCTTTTGGTTTATGGGGTCTTTAATGGGCCTTGACATACATCATATTCTGAACCCATAGTAGATTTTAAACTTCTCCTGGATAGTGACACAATGCTGTTTCTTCTATCTCTGCTCTGTGCTCAGTATATGTTATATGGTTAAATGCTTGTAAACGTGTTTAAATTATTTATGCAATTCTAGTATATCTGCAGTGTTTACCATGAGGTTTTGGAAACAAAAGAGGTCTTAATTTTAAGAATAATTTATGGAGATTATTGTGCTCTAGGTGAGTTCATAGATTCATAACATAGTACCTCCTAATGGATATGCCCAGATCCTCCCTGCAGTCTTCTGACTAGGTACTGCAACAGGTTTACTATGCTGCTTTAGCTGAAAGATGCTTTGCTGCCAATAACCACTTCATTATTATTTATCTCAGAGTAATAAAAATGAATTCTTCTCATTTTTCGGCAGGGATATATGAATAGTCAAGGCACAATTGCAGTGCTATCTTTTTCTCTTAGAGGTGTAATTTAAATTCTGAGATACTCCAAATGAGAAATTAGAATGACTTTTGCTTCATTTATAAAACCTGACAGCTTAATTCCAAATACTTTGGAGATTTAATTAATGAGAAGTGAATCAACCCTTCAACATTAAAAAGAAAATCCATAATTTGGTCTCTTTCTGTAAGCAGAGTGAAATGTCAAAGTATTTTAGGCCAACGGGATTTTTCATAACTTTTATGATGTAAATGTTTCATAATAATGTCAAAACTTCTGCTGCATTAAGCCAGCATGTAACTGATCCAACACAAATTGCACATGACATTAAATGGTATTGATGTCTTACCAAAGAAATAAACTTGGCTGTGGAAAGCGGGCCAAGTCCTCTAAGCAGCTAAAGAAAGATATTTGGGGTATCAAGTGGTCAAGCTACTAACCACTCCTGGAATTACTTGCCTATAGCAACAGCTCAGAGGTGTGCCTGCTTAACCTGAAGTCACAGGAGTAGAAGGATTTAAATTGGAACTGACAGTCAGGTTTTGTATGGTAATTCTCTATTTGCACCAGTTTTTCTTTTTACTCAGCCTTTAGCTATCTACAGTGAATTCATTAAAAGCACTAGAAGCTGCAAATTCTGTAGGACTAAATGCCTGGCCTAGACAGCAAATGAAAATGTTGACAAATGTGGTCTCCCCAAGTCACTACGTCAAGCCATTTTCCAGAGGATATGTATTTTTCCTTCAATGATCAGGACAGATTACTGGCTACAAATAATTTGATAACAGCTCACATTATAATACTGTGTGCATGTATCTTCAATTACAGAAGATTTTGATAGATATCACAAAGCCTTTAGTTTATGAATCATGGTAACTTTTTCTACAATTACTTATTAATGGACTACAAAAAACTAAGACAAGTTAGAAACATGAAGAATGAGAATATTTTGTTATAAGCGTCAAAAGAAATACAAACATTTTGCCAAGGTAAGATAATACTGAAAATAACTTTTCAAATAAATAAAAAGGCTTAAAAAGCTAAAATGTAAGAGAAAGATTAGGTGTACTGCATAGTGCTTAAAGGGCTTCCCAGGTGGCGCTAGTGGTAAAGAACCCACCACTCAGTGCAGGACATATAAGAGGCAAGTGTTCAACCCCTGGGCTGGTAAGATCCCTTGGAGGAGGGCATGGCAACCCACTCCAGTATTCTTGCCTGGAGAATCCCATGGACAGAGGAGCCTAATGGGCTACAGCCCTTGGGGTAGCAAAGAGCTAGACACAAATGAAGCGACTTAGCACACACACATAGTGCTTAAAAGGGAAATAAAAGGAAGGATAAAAATGATGGTAACTTTTATTTCTACTAAGCAAAATGGGAATGTTTTATATGGTTATACAGAATTAGTGCAACACTGAATTAGCTAGAGTAGATAGTGAATTTTCCATCTCTGGAAGCATTTAAGTGAAGCATATGGGGTTCAAGCAGTGGTTTTCAATCTTACTTTGAATATGCCCCCCGTTAAAAATACCTTTGACACTATCCTTAACAAATACATGCAGGCTTTAGGAAACAATATTTATCTCTGATACTAATATTCTTCAATATTTTCTAGACTATACAGGCATTGAATGTATGTGATTGATACCTGATATATTCTAATTTTCTATACTATATTCAAAATAAAAACTAGTATATGACCCTGAAGATTAATTTTTACATGTCATTAATGTTTTACAATGCACACTTTGAAAACCATAAATAAATATCACCTTAAATCTCTTTCAATCTTGCAATTGTATCAAAATAAAATATTAGTACACAACAAAATGACTGGGGATAGAGGAATCTTCACACATCTATTGCTTGAATAAACTAAATCTGACTTATAAATGACTCATAGATCTGAGAAGAGATTTCTTCCCAGTTATATAGTAAAAGTCTTATTGTTCAGTCACTAAGTATTGTCCAACTCTTTTGCAACCCCATGGACTATAGCCTGCCAGGCTCCTCTGTCCATGGGATATGTGACTTAGTCCATTTAGGCTGCTATTATAAACTTGGTTAGCTTATAAACATCAGAATCTATTCCTCACTGTTCTAGAAGCTGGAAAGTCAAGGATAAATGCAGCAGTCTGGTCACATTTCACTGAAGGCCCCTTCCTGTTTTGTAACCAGCAACTTCTCCATGTGTCCTCATATGATGTGAGGGTCAAGGGATATCTTTGTGTTTTATAAAGTGCTATTTCTATTTCTGAGAGCTCCATTCTCATGAGCATCTCCCAAAGGCCCACCTACTATCATCATATCTGGGGGTGAGGATTTTGATATATAAATCTGGGGCAACACAAAAATTTAGATCATAGCATCCAGAAATTCAGAAAGACGAGGGAAGAACCCCAGTCACCAGTGTCAGGGGCACTGTTGCAGTGCTCATTGCCCAAGGTCCTGTGGGTCCTCTTAAGCTGAGCCGCCCTATGAACTCTAAACTGAAAATAAACAAAGGATCTTTGATTTCAGTGTTCATGGTCATAGGTCTATGTGTCTAGCTCCACCGACAAGAGAAGCTGAAGATTTTAGTACTTTGTGGAACGATTATCACTGGCCTGGAGAAGGGCACGACTACCCACTCCAGTATTCCTGCCTGGAGAATTCCATGGACAGAAGAGTCTAGTGGGTTACAGTCCATGTAGTCACAAAGAGTCTGACATGACTGAGCAACTATCACTTTCACTTAATACTGACCATCACAATATTGGCTACTATCTCTAATCTGTATATTACAGTAAAAGTATAATCAAAATAAAATGGTAGAGAAATGTGGAGAAATGTGTCAACCCATTACTCTGTTTTTTGTATATAACTTTACAATGTGCTTTTTGAAGGGTTACTTGTGGTCCAACATTTCTTCATTGTATTTATTCTAAGCCAGTTTGGGTAAAATTATATAAATAAAAGTGGTAGAGGTATAGTATAAAAAACTGATATCAAAAATGGGAGAGTCCTGATTTAAATCCCCATGTATTCTTCCTTAATGTACCTCAGTTCAGTTCAGTAGCTCAGCCATGTGCAACTCTTTGTGACCCCATAGACTGCAGCATATCACTCTTCCCTGTCCATCACCAACACCTGGAGCTTGCTGAAACTCATGTCCATTGAGTCGGTGATGCCATCCAACCATCTCATCCTTTGTCATCCCCTTCCCCTCCTGCCTTCAATCTTTCCCAGCATCAGGGTCTTTTCCAATGAGTCAGTTCTTCACATCAGGTGCCCAAAGTATTAGAACATCAGAAAAGTAAACACGTGCATCATAATTGCTACAGAAAAACACATATGATGATGACGGTGGACACATCACCAGAGAATACTGAGATGTATCTGAAGGGTTCAAAAGCATCAATTTTTCGGTGCTCAGCTTTCTTTATAGTTCAAGTCTCACATCCATACATGACTACTGGAAAAACCACAGCCTTGACTAGACGGACCTTTGTTGGCAAAGTAATGTCTCTGCTTTTTAATATGCTATCTAGTTTTGACATAGCTTTTCTTCCAAAGAGCAAGCGTGTTTTAATTTCAAGACTGCAGTCACCATCTGCAGTGATTTTGGAACCCAAGAAAATAGTCTGTCTTGTTTCCAGCATTTCCCCATCTATTTGCCAGGGAGTGATGGAACTAGATGCCATGATCTTAGTTTTTTGAATGCTGAGTTTTAAGCCAACAATATCACTCTCCTCTTTCACTTTCATCAAGAGGCTCTTTAGTTCCTTTTCACTTTCTGCCATTAGAATGGTGTCATCTGCATATCTAAGGTTACTGATATTTTCCCCAGCAATCTTGATTCCAGCTTGTGCTTCATCCAGTCCGGCATTCAGCATGATGTAATCTGCATATAAGTTAAACTAGCAAGGTGATGATATTCAGCCCTGACATAGTCCTTTACCAATTTGGAACCAGTCTACTGTTTCATGTCTGGTTCTGTTTGTTCTTGACCTGCATACACATTTCTCAGGAGACAGGTAAGGTGGTCTCGTATGCCCATCACTTTAAGAATTTTCCACAGTTTGTTGTGATTCACACAATCAAAGGATTTAGCATAGTCAATGAAGCAGAAGTAGATGTTTTTCTGGAATTCTTTTGCTTTTTCTAGGATCCAAGGATGTCAGCAATTTTATCTCTGGTTCCTATGCCTTTTCTAAATCCATCTTGAACATCTGGAAGCTCTTGGTTC
Organism: Redunca redunca; assembly: GCA_006410935.1. Classification (NCBI taxonomy): domain Eukaryota; kingdom Metazoa; phylum Chordata; class Mammalia; order Artiodactyla; family Bovidae; genus Redunca; species Redunca redunca. Next base: position 363,427 of record SJYQ01001914.1, on the reverse strand, counting down.
ACATACTGTTGCAGCCTAGCTAGGAGCATTTGGAGCATTACTTTGCTAGGATACCTAAAAGTCATGATTTTCTCATCTGTAAATTGGTCCTCAAACTTGTGGAGTTACAGTGAAGGTTAAGCCACAAAAAGAGTGCTTAGAAGCAGTCAGAGCCAAGCAGTAGGAGCTCATGGAGATATGAAAACAAAATGTCATACAGTCCCGTATGGAATCCTGGACCAGTTGAAGGACATTAGGTAAAAAGTAAGGAAATCTGAATAGAAGTTAGACTTTAGTTAATAATGATATACCAATATAGGCAAATGAATTGTAACTATTCAATTTAAGATTGCTAATTTAAGATTTCTTAAATAGAGCAAACTGGGTGTAGAGTATGGAAACTTGTCGAACCTATCTTTGCAGTGTTCTTGCAAACATAAAACTATTCTAAAATTTAAAGTTTATTGAAAAGAATGCCTGGAACAAATCACAAAATTATTTAATACCCATGTGAATTATGTGTATGTGTATATGTGTAAGTATGTATGTAGATGACGGGCTTCCCAGATGGCTCATGTGTTGAAGAATCTGTCTGCCAGTACAGCAGATACATATGTGGGTTTGATCCCTGGGTTAGGAAATTTTGGAAAATCCCATGGATAGAGAAGCCTGGCAGGCTGTAGTCCGTGGGGTGGCAAAGAGTAGGACATGACTAATCAACTGAACACTACTACTATTATATATGTAGATACATATATTATACATACATGATACTTATGAGTATTTGATTAAATACATATGCATACACACATATTGAAACAAATACTCATAAAAGTATACATATATAATGAACTTATATATACATATGTATACATAGGAGATAATGGATTTCTAAAAAGATTTCTCAACTTTTGAAAGTTCTCAAAAGTTTGCGAGATACATAAAATAGAATAGAATTAAGAGGCATTAATTTTTTTTCTTCAGTTTTCATTTTTTAATTTCATAACAGTTTCAGTTAGGGTTTCCTTGAGTTTCTATTTTTTCACTAATTAAGCAGATATACTCCACATAAATCTGTATTAGAGCAATGACTAAACCATCTACTAAATATGGGAGCTAGGTTGTACTCTAATGAGGCTACAATTTTACTTAAGAGTGGACCAAAGGACTTAACTGAAAGGCCAATAGTCATAAACAGCTTAATTGGCTACTAGTAGGTTTACCCTGTTGATGTTGTTAGTTTGGAATTCTCCATGCTTATGCAACAGTTACTATTTGACATTAAAGCTAATTTTATTTCACATTTTCTTAGGCCTCAAATTATTATTTTCAACCGTTAGGCTTGCATTTACTGTTATAATTAAGGTAGATAAATTCACAGTGTTGGAATCATTTTAAAATGTTCATTTAATAATACAGCCTGACATCTTTTTCCTAAGATCAACGCACCAAAAATACAAAATAGACTTCCCATTCACCCTGCCTCTTCCAAAACATGTGGCTAACAAGTGCCATATTATCAGGAACATGTACCTTGGAATTAGATTGAGGTATGATACTGGTCCTGCCACATTATTTGTGTGGGCTTTGATTTTTCAAACCTCAAAATAAGCAATGATATAAAATCTTAGATATTTGAAAAGGATTAAAAACTTTCTGAGATAATATGGCCATCAGCCCAGGTAACTCTCTAATCTTTACCAACACTTTCTTATAACATTCCATGACTGCATTCCACTCCATATTTTTTCTCCAGTCTCTCAGCTTCCTCTTCACTTTTATTCAAAATATTTTTTATTTTCTAGACTTTTGTAGTCATCTCCCTAGTCCTCAATCTTGCCTAAAATTCAAATTTTACTGACATCAAAGCTGAATTTCTTTCTCCTCCAATCAACTTCATTTGCTGATTAAATATTTAGCTTACAAGTTAATTGCCTAATGTAACTAGTGAATAACTATAATCAGCAAATATCAGAAACTATCTGATTTGAAAATAGATTTATCTGAGTTTATTTTGCTTCATCATTTTTGGGTGCCTTCATTTTATCTCATGGTGTATTAAAGAGCAGAATTGCACTGATTGAGAGGCATCAGGATGGGCATGTACACTTGCACATTTACTTTTCATGGAAATTAACCTTACAACTACCTTCTTTCAATATTTTTTTCTGTGAATTTTGAAGATCACTGGGCTTAACACCTTACAAACAAGTGGTTTGGAGATTCTCCACCTGGAGTAGTATTGTACCTTTCTCTATGAATCCTTATGGTGTCTATAGTTATGTAATACTGCATGGTAATGTAACATTTCACCTGCATAGACAAAAACACAGCCTTCACTACAGAAATAAGTCTATAAAGGAAAGCAGTATATTTTTAAAGTTAATGCAGCAGAATTTCCAGTTATAAAATTAACTGTTTTCTCAACTGTAGTCTAGTCAGGAAAGAATGTCAGATACCCCCTGAAGAGGGGACATAGGGCTTTTCATTTTGAAGACAGAGGTTTTACCGACTTCTAGAAGAGAGTTAAGTGGACTTTATTTGCCAAAGATTAGGCTCTTAGAATAATTAACTGGAAGGGAAGGGGAAAAGGTGTAAGATTTGAGAAATAAAAGGAGAGGATTTTAATTTCAGGTATTTTCTTTGAAAATGGGAATGAGAATGGAGCTGCAAGTTCCTCTGAGTGGTAGAGGCTGGAAGTCAGTTTAGATGTGATGCTCTGAAGATGATGAATAGGACTAGGCTTGTGATACGTGGTAAAACTGACATCTAAACACACAACCTTCTACTCACAGTGAACATTTCCATGGCTCAGTGTGGTGGTAGAGCTGAATAGACATGTTCAAACNTTGCTACATATTTTTTGTATGTGAATCTTTTCACAATCTAAAGCTTTTCTTACTCTTGAGTTAGGGTACATAAAACTATTTCAATAAAAGATATGGATTCTATTAGATAAAATATGATGACATTAGAATAAGCCATCAATATATTTGTACTTGTTTTAATAGAATCATATTTTACCCTATTTAAAAGCTGTGTCAAATAAGTAAATTTCTAAATTAGGATAATTTTTTTAAAATATATCATAGAAAGTTTACAGAAATAGATTTAGACATAATGTTTCTATTTCCTAATCATCTGGAGCCCTCTTTTTCTTTGTACCCTTAAAATCAGTTTGCCTATGGAAAATCTAGATCAATTTGCAAGATATATACATGAATACAAGTGCCAAAAAAGAAAATTAAAGAGAGATGATGAATTAGAATATTAGGATAAATAGTTAAGATGAAATAGCATATTAAAGTATGTCCTAATCAAAAGATGGCAGGAAAATTATGGAGCTGAACAATAGAACAGGTATTTTAGACAGGAGAGGTCATTTCAAGATAAGACCATCACACTCTCTGCCCAGGGAACATTACAAGCAATCATAGTGAAGTTGCTCAGTCATGCCTGACTCTTTGCGACCCCATGGACAGTAGCCTGCACCAAGCTCCTCCATCCATGGGATTTTCAGAGCAAGAGTACTGGAGTGGGTTGCCATTTCCTCCTCCAGGGAACCTTCCCAACCCAGGGAGCAAACCCAGGTCTCTCACATTGTAGGCAGATGCTTTACCGTCTGAGCCACCAGGGAAGTCCAATACAAACAATCATAAGTAGTTGGCATTCCAGGAAGACTGAGCCCTGCCCTAATCACCACATGTGAAGAGAAAGTGAGCTCTGTCTTGTCCGACTCTTTGCCACCCCACAGACTGCAGCCCACCAGGCTCCTCCCTCCACGGGATTCTCCAGGCAAGAATACTGGAGGGGGTTGCCATTTCCTTCTCCAGGGGATCTTCCCGACCCAGGAATTGAACCCTAGTCTCCTGCATTTCAGGCAGATGATTTACCAAGTGAGCTATGAGGGAAGCCCCTCATAATCACCACATGGGTGGAACATTAACCCAACAGTAACCAGACGGAACAAGAAAAGAAGCCCAGTTTCTTTTCCCCTGCACAGAATCCCTCTTGGTCTCACTACCTGCTCCCTTACAATGTACTCAATATATCCTGCTTTCTACCCTTCCAACTCACAAATTCTTTTTTTTTAATTATTTATTTTAATTGGAGGCTAATTACTTTACAATACTGTAGTGGTTTTTGCCATACCTTGACATGAATCAGCCATGGGTAAATTCTTTTGCCTCCAGTGTTGCTGGCCCCACCAATAGTACTCTGGCAACAGTGAGAATACAATCAACAAAAAACAAATAAGACAACAGAACATAAATAGTGAGGAAGTACACTTAAATCCATCCATGCTGATATTTACAGTAAATTAACAATGCTTTCAAATGCCAAATCCTAATAATAGTAATGGATAATCAAAATGGATAAAATATGACTCAAAGAAAATAAAAATGGATAAAAGTATGACATATAGATATATATGAGTCATATATATATATGTGCATATATATATATATATGTTAAAAATTAAAGGATGGATGGCAAAAGAAACTACATGCAAAACTGGGGTAAGAAAGCTGGGGTAACAGTATAAATATCAGAATTAATAAATATGGGGAAAGAACAAATTACCACTAAAAGGGACCTGGGACCAATTTCTAATGGCAAGGTGAGAGAAGTTTTTCCCACACACCACCAAGCAGTTCTCCAGACACCAGCTGGTGTCCTACAATTCAACTCATAATGTTCTGACATTATGCATCCAGTCCATGTGTGTGTGCTAAGTTGTTTCCATCCTGTCTAACTCTTTGCAACCCCATGGACTATAGCCCACCAGGCTCTTCTGTCCATGGGATTCTCTAGGCAAGAATATTGGGGTGGATTGCCATTTCCTCCTCCAGGGAATCTTCCTGACTCAGAGATTGAACCCAGGTCTCTTATATCTCCTGCACTGGAAGGCAGGTCTTTACCACTAGAGCCACCTGGGAAGCCTTTTATGTACTCAGAGGTAGCACTGTATCCAACAAGTTAAGGACTCTATCCTACAAAATGCACCCCACCTCCTTCAGATGACAATCACAAGCCCAGATTATCACCTGTGCTTTGGACCAACCAGCTATTGATTGGAAGACTCCTGCCTTGGGTTCAATTAATTTGTTAGAGGTGCTCACAGAACTCAAACAATTTACTTACTAGATTACTGACTTATTATAAAAGAATATTATTCAGGAACAACCAGATAAAAAAATGAATAGAGCAAAGTGTGGGGGAAAGGGTGTAGTTTCCAAGCTCTCTTAGAGCAGACCACCTCCCTGACTCTCCATCAACATGGAAACTTACTGAACTTTCTCCACTTGGGGATTGTTAATGCACTATTTATTACATAGACACAATTATTTAAATCTTGGTCACTGGTCACTGAATTCAGTCTTAAGACCCTCTCCCTTCCCAGGAGGTCAAGGGGTGGGACTGAAACTCTAAACTTCTAATCACATGTGAGATCCTCTGGAAAGTAGTACCCCAACATTAGAGGGTTTCTAAAAGTCACATTATTATCATAAATTCAGTTGTGGTTAAAAGGGACTTTTATGGATAACAAGACTCACTTCCCCTTTATAGCTCCGAAGCAATATCAGGAAGTTCAGTTCAGTTCAGTTCAGTCACTCAGTCATGTCCGACTCTGCAACCCCATGAATCGCAGCACGCCAGGCCTCCCTGTCCATCACCATCTCCCGTAATTCACTCAGACTCATGTTCATCGAGTCAGTGATGCCATCCAGCCATCTCATCCTCTGTTGTACCCTCCTCCTCCTGCCCCCAATCCCTCCCAGCATCAGAGTCTTTTCCAATGAGTCAACTCTTCGCATGAGGTGGCCAAAGTACTGGAGTTTCAGCTTTAGCATCATTCCTTCCAAAGAAATCCCAGGGCTGATCTCCTTCAGAATGGACTGGTTGGATCTCCTTGCAGTCCAAGGGACTCTCAAGAGTCTTCTCCAACACAACAGTTCAAAAGCATCAATTCTTCGACACTCAGCTTTCTTCACAGTCCCACTCTCACATCCATACATGACTACTGGAAAAAACGTAGCCTTGACTAGACAGACCTTTGTTGGTAAAGTAATGTCTCTGCTTTTGAATATGCTATCTAGGTTGGTCATAACTTTTCTTCCAAGGAGTAAGCATCTTTCAGTTTCATGGCTACAGTTACCATCTGCAGTGATTTGGGAGCCCAAAAAAATAGTCTGACACTGTTTCCACTGTTTCTCCATCTATTTCCCATGAATTGATGGGACCAGATGCCATGATCTTCATTTTCTGAATGCTGAGCTTTAAGCCAACTTTCTCACTCTCCTCTTCCAATTTCATCAAGAGGCTTTTAGTTCCTATTCACTTTCTGCCATAAGGGTGGTGTCATCTGCATATCTGAGGTTATTGATATTTCTCCCGGCAATCTTGATTCCAGCTTGTGCTTCTTCCAGCCCAGCATTTCTCATGATGTACTCTGCATAGAAGTTAAATAAGCAGGGTGACAATATACAGCCTTGACATACTCCTTTTCCTATTTGGAACCAGTCTGTTGTTCCATGTCCAGTTCTAACTGTTGCTTCCTGACCTGCATATAGGTTTCTCAAGAGGCAGGTCAGGTGGTCTGGTATTCCCATCTCTTTCAGAATTTTCCACAGTGTCTTGTGATCCACACAGTCAAAGGCTTTGGCATAGTCAATAAAGCAGAAGTAGATGTTTTTCTGGAACTCTTGCTTTTTTGATGATCCAGCGGATGTTGGCAATTTGATCTCTGGTTTCTCTGCCTTTTCTAAAACCAGCTTTATAAAAGGCTGAATATTATATAACAAAGGTGTTCCTTGCTTGTACCTCTCAGGAAATTTCAAGGATTTGGGGATGTCTATGTCAGAAATGGGAAGAAGACCAAGTATATATTTCTTATAAATCACAATATCACAGCCATGGTAAAGAGTATTTCATAATGATAAAAGGATCATTCAAACTGAACATATAAAAATACTAAAAGTATATATGCCCAATAATAGAAATCCAAAATAAATGAGGAGTCAGACCCCTTTCTCTCTTTCTGCCATTGGTCTGTCATCTCTTTACTGGTCTTTCTGTGTCTCTGTGGAAAGCAAAACAGATGTATGAATTCCATTTGTTCTTGCATTGTATTTTAGTACTAGTGAAAATGATCTCTATTCACTTCCACTAGTACCTGTGTATTTTTACTACAAGTAATAGTCAAACTGAGTGAGGTCCTGTGGGGTCCCAGGCATGGCAGCCTTAATATGTCCCCCATTTCTAGGATGCAAGACTCCAGCATCTATGACCTTCTCTGAGTTCTAAAGGGCAGATTCCAACAGTTGCTAATCAAGGGAGAAGCAACCAAGAAATACCTAAAACAAGATAAAGGGATTGAAAGCCCTTCACACACCCTAAATTTGTCAGAGTCACCACATCTGAACAGTCAACTTAAAAAAATACTAACAAGCTTAAGTTGAGAGCTATGTTTTATTTGGTGGGAATTTGGGGGATGTTAAGAATGGGAGACAGCATCTCAAGTAACCCTAAGAGGGGAAGCAAGGGGAGGAGATGGGTTATAGAGAAGCTTTGTAACAAAGGGCACATAGTCCAAACATCAAAAGATTACTGCTAATTGAAGAAAACCAGATATCCCAAGGAAAACAATTTAGGACATTTCTATTTATGGGAAGATACAAGAGTCTGGGTTCACTGAAACCGTTCCTTTCCTGTGTATATCAGCAATCCTGGGAAAGTATCTTGTGTTTTTCACACCTTGAGTTTCCTTGAGGCTCACCATAGGGAGTGGCTGAAGTCTGATGGCTGCCAGATCTCCTTCCTGAATGCCCTTCGGGCTCAGGAGTTCACATTGGAGGAATGCTATCTGATGACTGTAACATCCTTATTTACTGACATGATAGGAAAAACTCCATTTCTCAGAACCACTATTTTAAAAATCTCTCATCAAATCCTCTGGGATATGGACAGAGTTATTTTTCTGTTGTGCACCCTTTTGTCTGACAAATAAAGCTATCCTTTTCTACTTCACCCAAAACTGTCTCCAAGATTCAGTCTGGTACCAGTGCAGAGAAATGGAGTTTTCAGTATCAAAAGGAAATCAAATTTCCTAAAAAGAGCTTATCTCTTACCTCAAATGCAATCTATATTCATTATTTTTATTTTAGAGTATTTGGAATAGCCATGCATTAATGTTTTTCAGCAAATTAGAATGAACTCATTAGGGCAAGTTTCCTCCACACTCCTCCCGTCTATGCCATTATATAATCTAAATATATATTTTTCCTTTTAAAATATAACAACAAGAAAACCTCACATTCCAAAACAGTGTAAAATTATTTTTGGAATTCTAGATTTAGGGTAGGCATCAGATTGCCTGTAGTTTAAAAGGCTAAGTAGAACTCCATATATTTCTAATCACAGTAATATGAATTATCACACACAGGACCTTTGATGGCAACCAGAAGCTACTGCCCCCAAAAAACGCCTCTTAAAGGCAGGTCATATCATCTAAAAAAAAATTTCTTTAAGAAACAGCAGACACAGGACATGCTCTGAAAACCTAGTAGGCAGTATTCTTTTGCAAGATACATTTACATTTGTAAGGTAAATCTCCATTTGTGTCTTTCTTTCTTCAAGCTAGGCTTCAACAGTATGTTAACCAAGAACGTCCAGATGTACAAGCTGGATTCAGAAAAGGCAGAGGAACCAGAGATCAAATTGCCAAGATCTGTTGACTCATAGGAAAATCAAGGGAATTGAAAATATATATATATATAATTTTGCTTCATTGACTATGTAAAGCCTCTAATTGTCTTCAGTTCAGTCCAGTTGCTTAGTTGTGTCTGACTTTTTGTGACCCCATGAACCGCAGCACTCCAGGGCTCTCTGTCCATCACCAGCTCCTGGAGTTTACCCAAACTCATGTTCATTGAGTCGGTGATATCATCAAACCATCTCATGTTCTGTCATCCCTTTCTCCTCCCGCCCTCAATCTTTCCCAGCATCAGGGTCTTTTCAAATGAGTCAACTCTTCACATCAAGTGGCCAAAGATTTGGAGTTTCACCTTCAGCATCAGTCCTTCCAATGAACACCCAGGACTGATCTCCTTTAGGATGGACTGGTTGGATTTCCTTGCAGTCCAAGGGACTCTCAAGAGTCTTCTCCAACACCACAGTTCAAAACCATCAGTCCTTCCTCACTCAGCTTTCTTTATAGTCCAACTCTCACATCCATACATGACCTCTGGAAAAACCATAACCTTGTCTAGATGGAACTTTGTTGACAAAGCAATGCCTCTGCTTTTTAAAACGCTGTCTAGGTTGGTAATAAGTTTCCTTCCAAGGAGTAAGCAGCTTTTAATTTCATGGCTGCAATCACCATCTGCAGTGATTTTGGAGCTCAAAAAATAAAGTCAGCCACTGTTTCCACTGTTTTCCCATCTTTTTGCCCATTAAGTGATTGGACCAGTTGCCATGATCTTAGTTTTCTGAATGTTGAGCTTTAAGTCAACTTTTTCACTCTCCTCTTTCACTTTCATCAACAGGCTCTTTAGTCCTTCTTCAGTTTCTGCCATAGGGGGGGTGTCATCTGCATATCTGAGGTTATTAATATTTCTTCTAGCAATCTTGATTCCAGCTTGTGCTTCCTCCAGCCCAGTGTTTCTTATGATGTACTCTGCATATAAGTTAATAAGCAGGGTGACAATATACAGCCTTGATGTACTCCTTTTCCTGTTTGGAACCAGTCTGTTGTTCCATGTCCAGTTCTTACTGTTGTTTCTTGACCTGCATATAGGTTTCTCAATAAGCAGGTCCCATCTCTTTCAGAATTTTCCACAGTTTATTGTGATCTACACAGTCAAAGGCTTTGGCATAGTCAATAAAGCACAAGTAGATGTTTTTCTGGAACTCTCTTGCTTTTTGGATGATCCAGCAGATGTTGGCAATTTGATGTCTGGTTCCTCTGCCTTTTCTAAAACCAGCTTGAATATCTGGATTCACGGTTTATGTATTGCTGAAGCCTGGCTTGGAGAATTTTGAGCATTACCTTACTAGTGTGTGAGGTGAGTGCAATTGTGTGGTAGTTTGAGCATTCTTTGGCATTGTCTTTCTTTGGGATTGAAATGAAACTGATCTTTTCCAATCCTGTGGCCACTGCTGAGTTTTCCAGATTTGCTGGCATATTGAGTGCAGCGCTTTCACAGCATCATCTTTCAGGATTTGAAATAGCTCAACTGGAATGCCATCACCTCCACTAGCTTTTTGTTCATAGTGATGCTTCCTAAGGCCCACTTGACTTCACATTCCAGGATGTCTTGCTCTAGGTCAGTGATCATACCATTGTGAATATCTGGGTTGTGAAGCTCTTTTTTGTACAGTTCTTCTGTGTATTCTTGCCACCTCTTCTTAATATCTTCTGCTTCTGTCAGGTCCATACCATTTCTGTCCTTTATTGAGCCCATCTTTGCATGAAATGTTCCTTTGGTATCTCTACTTTTCTTGAAGAGATCTCTAATCTTTCCCATCCTGTTGTTTTCCTTGCACTGATCACTGAGGAAGGCTTTCTTATCTCTCCTTGCTATTCTTTGGAACTCTGCATTCAGATGCTTTTATCTTTCCTTTTCTCCTTTACTTTTCACTTCTCTTCCTTTCACAGCTATTCATAAGGCCTCCTCAGAGAGCCATTTTGCTTTTTTGCATTTCTTTTTTTGGGGGATGGTCTTGATCCCTGTCTTCTGTACAATGTCACAAACCTCTGTCCACAGTTCATCAGGAACTCTGTCTATCAGACCTAGTCCCTCAAATCTATTTCTCACTTCCACTGTATAATCACAAGGGATTTGATTTAGGTCATACCTGAATGGTCTAGTGGTTTTCCCTACTTTCTTCAATTTAAGTCTGAACTTTGCAATATGGTCTTCATGATCTGAGCCACAGTCAGTTCCCAGTCTTGTTTTTGCTGACTGTATACAGCTTCTCCATTTTTGTAGACCATGACAAATTGTGGAAAATTCTTAAAGATATGGCAGTACCAGACCACTTTACCTGTATTTTGAGAAATCTGTATACAGGACAAGAGCAGCAGTTAGAACTGGACATGGAACAATGGACTGGTGCAAATCAGGAAAGGAGTACATGAAGGCTGTTTATTGTCACCCTGTTTATTTAACTTACATGTGGCATACACATGTGAAATGATGGACTGGATGACTCACAAGCTGGAATGAAAATTGCTGGGAGATCAACAACCTCAGATTTGCAGATGATACCACTCTTATGGCAGAAAGTGAAGAGGAACTAAACAGTGTCTTCAAGAGGGTGAAAGAGGAGAGTGAAAAAGCTGGCTTAAAACTCAACACTTAAAACTCAAAAAAATAAGATCATGGCATCTGGTCCTACTACCTCATGCAAATAGATGGGGGAAATGTGTAAGCAGTGACAGACTTTGTTTCCTTGAGCTCCTAAATTGAACATTGACTGCAGCAATGAAATTAACGGATGCTTGCTCCTTAGAAGAAAAGCTATGATAAGCTTAGGCTGAATATTGAAAATCGGAGACATCACTTTGCTTACAAAGGTCCACCTACTCAAAGCTAGGGTTTTTCCAGGAGTCATGTACAGATATGAGAGTTGTGCCATCAAGGAGGCTGAGCTATAAAGAATTGATGCTTTTGAATTGTGTTGGAGAAGACTGTTGAGGGTTCCTTGGTCAACGAGGGGATCAAACCAGTCAGTCCTCAAGGAAATCAATTCTGAATATCCATTGGAAGGACTGATGCTGAAGCCGAATCTCCAATACTTTGGCCACCTAATGTGAAGAGCCAACTCACTGGAAAAGACCCTGCTGCTGGGAAAGTTTGAGGACTGGAGGAGAAGCAGGTGACAGAGGATGAGACAGTTGGATGGCATCACTGATTAAATGAAAGAGAGTTTGAGCAAACTCCAGGAGATAGTGAAGGACAGGGAAGCCAAGTTTGCAGTTCATGGGGTTGTAAAGAATTAGACATGACTTAGTGACTGAACAACAAATTTCTTTCTGTACCCTGAGGAGAACATCTAAATCACTAGAAACTCTTACCTGTGGAGTAGGCAAAACTTGAACTTGCATAACAACCATTCCCTCATTTACTGTGTTTTACCAGAACTGTAAACTTCCAGATGTTCAAGCTGGTTTTAGAAAAGGCAGAGGAACGAGAGATCAAATTGCCAACATCCACTGGATCATGGAAAAAGCAAGAGAGTTCCAGAAAAACATCTACTTCTGCTTTATTGACTATGCCAAAGCCTTTGACTGTGTGGATCACAAGACACTGTGGAAAATTCTTCAAGAGATGGGAATACCAGACCACCTGACCTGCCTCTTGAGAAATCTGTATGCAGGTCAGGAAGCAACAGTTAGAAATGGACATGGAACAACAGACTGGTTCCAAATAGGAAAAGGAGTACGTCAAGGCTGTATATTGTCACCCTGCTTATTTAACTTCTATGCAGAGTACATCATGAGAAATGCTGGGCTGGAAGGAGCACAAGCTGGAATCAAGATTGCAGGGAGAAATATCAATAACCTCAGACATGCAGATGACACCACCCTTATGGCAGAAAGTGAAGAGGAACTAAAATACCTCTTGATGAAAGTGAAAGAGGAGAGTGAAAAAGTTGGCTTAAAGCTCAACATTCAGAAAATGAAGAACATGGCGTCCGGTCCGATCACTTCATGGGAAATAGATGGGGAAACAGCGGAAACAGTATCAGAGTTTATTTTTTAGGACTCCAAAATCACTGCAGATGGTGACTGCAGCCATGAAATTAAAAGCTGCTTACTCCTTGGAAGGAAAGTTATGACCAACCTAGATAGCATATTGAAAAGCAGAGACATTACCAACAAAGGTCTCTCTAATCAAGGCTATGGTTTTTCCTGTGGTCATGTATGGATGTGAGAGTTGGACTGTGAAGAAAGCTGAGTGCCGAAGAATTGATGCTTTTGAACTGTAGTGTTGGAAAAGACTCTTGAGAGTCCCTTGGACTGCAAGGAGATCCAACCAGTCTATTCTAAAGGAGATCAGTCCTGGGTGTTCTTTGGAAGGAATGATGCTGAAGCTGAATCTCCAGTACTTTGGCCACCTCATGCGAAGAGTTGACCCATTGGAAAAGACTCTGAGGCTGGGAGGGATTGGGGGAAAGAGGAAAAGGGGATGACAGAGTATGAGATGGATGGATGGCATCACCAACTTGATGGATGTGAGTTTGAGTGAACTTCGGGAGTTGGTGATGGACAGGGAGGCCTGGTGTGCTGCAATTCATGGGGTCACAATGAATTGGACACGACTGAGTGACTGAACTGAACTGACCTGATCCGATAATTTCCCACAACTGGTTCCAAACACTCCAACAGTTTTCTTTGTCTTTAGTTTAAGAAGGCACTTACAGTAATGACTTGAGCCATTAAGAGGAATTAGGTTTCCTTAGTATCTTTCATATATATATAGGAAATATATTCATGTTATTAAATTTCTGTTTTTCTCCTGTTTATCTATCCTTTATTACAGGGTTTCTAAGCCAAGAACTTAGAAAGGTAGAAAGAAAAGTATTTTTCCTCCCTTACACCTCTATCAATGGTACTATTGTACCTTTTTGATGCTTGGGAATCACTGATAACTAGAAACACAATTTTAAAATACAATATTATTCTTTAAAATCTAATTCCATAATAGCACATTGTGCTATGGACAAAAATACAGGTATAATAGAACAGAGCCACCTCAGCTTCTATCTCTAAGGGAGATTGAAAATTGCTTTTCAATGTGTTTATAGTAATACTCCTCTCATTCTGAGTCAAGCAACAAATATATACAAAGACCTCAAATTCTGATTTATTGTGTATAAATATTTGTAAACAAGAAAATTTAAATCTCACATTCTATTTTATAAATATTTATACTATTTATCTTAAAAATATATTTTAAATATCTTAGCTCATAAAACAGCCATGATCTGAGCAAAGCTATTACCTTTCTTTCTAAATTTCCTAAATTAAAACCACAGGCCTTTTGTGTTGATAAATTATGCTTTATAGTTTTTATTTTCATGAATATAAAATCCCAACTTCAAAGACTCATGCTTTATCACAAAAGGTTTCCATCCTATTGAGGGATAAGCAGAATACACAGTGCTTATATGTACCTTTTTGGTATGTAGATTATAATGAGGTAACACAATTATGTACCATAAGACTCAGGAAAATCTTTGAACCTCTCCCTTAACAGCCTCAAAGAATTTAGTTAGAGGGAATCCTGTATCTGGAAGATCTGTACAAGGAAGAAAGCTACTCTCAGAGATACCTTTTTTTATACTGGAAAGATTTATCTGCATGACCTTGAGACAGGAGATAGACAGTCCCCAGGCTGAACAGCCAGAGCTAGTCCCCTGTGGACAGATACCCCAAAGGAGCAGGAGGGAGAGAGGAACAGAGTTCTGCCCAGATAAAAGACCACATATTCCTCACTCTTAAAGTTAAGGAGACCTTCCCATCCATTTGTGCACAGAAAGGCTCCTTGAAGGTCAAAGGGAGAGCACTCCACTCCGTGGGAAGTGAGGCCAACCTGCTCCAAGTCCTCTTAGCTAGAATCCATCTTTGCTAACAAATGACTGCACAGATAAAGGAAGACTCTAAGATAAAACAAATACAGACTTAGAGCCAGGCAAAGCAAGATGACTGGCCAAAGGAAACCTGGAAAACATACCCCATAAAAATGATTTAAACTAAGAGGCCACAACTCTCTGTCTGAGCACGCTCATGTATCTATGTGCACGTGTACTTTTCCCTAACAAGCAGTTAGCTTCACTATTTTCCATCTCTATGTGGAAATTCCTTTCTACACAGCTGATGGGCTAGGGCCTTGTCTCTGGTCCCTGGTGGTCTAGTGGTTAGGATTCATCACTCTCAATGCAGCAGCCTGACTCCAGTCTCTGGTCAGGAACCAAATTCCTGCATCAAGCCACTGCAGGTGGAGGTCACCTGAGATCATCGAACATTCGTTTACCAAATATTTACTCTTATTTTAGTTTTCTGATATTATGGTTTTCATTATGTCTGCTTTCTAATGGATGAGGATAAGAGGCTTGTGGTTCCCCTCTCCTTTGAGAAACCAGATCCCCACCACCTTCTGCTTCATTCAAGTATTTAAGCCTCAGTTGCCTGACTTAGAGTCTCATCTTTTTGTGGGGCTTCTGTAAAAATGTAATTTAATGTTTTTTATCCCATTGATCTCTCTTATGTCAGTGTTATTACTAGGTCATCCAAAGAACCTAGAAGGGAAGAAGGAAAACTATGCTCTTTCCTACACTTGGTTGAAGGGTCTAGATTATCCTAATGGGTTAACTGCAGATACATATCTCAACTAAAAAAGGAAATATGTGTTTAATTGTAAGAAGTGGTATCAAAAGATAATGCTTTTTACAGTTGTTATAAACAAGACAATAGTCTCAAAATGGAATCACTTATGCTAAGCCCCACATCACCAAATCAAGACTTAATTACAATTTTGGCTCTCCCATAAAAGTAATATTAAAACAGTCAAAAAGGAATCATCTGATTAGCAACAAGTAGGTTAGCCACCAGATAAACCCTTCCCATTCCCTAAAGGGAAGTGATCTTGCCATAACCAATTCACATTTTTGCCTAGTATTCCTTCCTTGCCCCCACTCCCTTCTGCCTACAGAAGTTTTTCATTTAATTTACTCAGTTGCATTTTGCTTAACACTGTCAATATTACTGTAAAGATTTCCCTTCTTTTATTGAAAATCTAGAACTTTACAGACTATTTCATTTTTCATCCAGAAAAGATTATGAATGTATTATGAGGTAAAGAATAGGACTAGTTTATGTTGATATAATTTAAAAATTAGGATTTTCTATGTTGGACAAGGGGTAGAGAGACATAATTTCAAAGATGTTAAGGGACAATCTGAGAATATTGAATTTGGGGGGAAGTATTGTTGTGAATTCATAATGGCATTTTAAAAATCTTTTTGGTTAGCTTTTAAGAGGAAAGAAAGTAGCCAGCCTGTGACCACATTGTGGTCTCTAAAATCACTTTCAACTAAAATAATTCCTTGTTTCTCAGATATGGCTGATTCTAGATCTAAGACAGGAAACACACTAGATAAGCCTGTAATATCGCACCATGAAGAAAAACGAAGTTTTCACAGACTCCTAGCATCATCTAAACAGTCAGGAGCCAACTTGAAGATGGTATTACCAATTCAAAGATAGAAAATCTTGGTTATCAAGAAGAATAATTGCAATGGATTGAGATAAATCACATTTGATTAAATTCATGAGTTCAAAAGGTTATTAATGAGAATAATAATAATTGACTAACATACGATTCTAGAGAAACTAGTCATTAATTTGAAAACCAGAAAGAAATGGTATAACACATGAGTTTATTTTGTCCTACTGTGCAAATTGTATTTCTGGGTAACTAACTGAGCAAGAATTACTTTTTAGAAGAGTATCCTGGTCTTAAAGAAAAGAAAGAACAGAATTAGAATGTCACATTTGTAACTGCTGGTAAAATCATGGATTTAGGCAAAGATCACTAAAGGGAAACAATTAGAAATAGAGACTCAGGAAAAATACAACAGGAAGTTACTACAGCATATTCTTGTCAAAATTCAATTTTAAATTGATCAAACTTCAAGGTCTGAGTACTAATGTACAGAAAATATCTAAGTAGAGGAAGATGTTCAATACAATCTCAAGGCTACAGTCAATAGAATCCACATTTAGGATACTGATTAGACCAAAAAATCTGATTATTTTTAACAAATACATTGTAAGTAAAAGAAAACAGAAGGATGGAGGATCATTTATTTGATTTTCACTATGTAATATTATAGCCACTTGCTATATGTGGCTATTTAAGTTTAAATTCATTAAAACATAAATAAATACAAAATTCCATTCCTCATTCACACTAGCACATTTCAAGGGAACAAGTAGCCACAAATGGAAATCATCAATACAGAATTTTTCCATAACAAAGTTTTACTCATCAATGCTACCAACTGAAAGAAATTCAGAGCTTTATCAACTAAATATAACACATAGATGTCATTAGGATCCTATTTCTACAAACTTAAAACACACACAACATTTATGTGACAAGCAGGAAATTTTTAACCACAACCTGATATTTAATTATATAAGAAATTACTGTTATTTTCAATCTTTTGAAATGAATTGTGGTATGTTTTTAAAAAGTCTTTTCTTTTTAGAGATGAATACACTTGTGTATTTATGTATGAAATTGTTTGATATTTGGGGTCTGCTTTAAAATTAATATAATTGGGAAAACTAACTGGGAGTGTTTTGAGCCACTTTTTAAAATAATTACTGGTAATTACTGAAGGTGTACAATATGATGTGAAGTGTATGATGTGATGACTTGATAGATGTATATATTATGAGATGATAAACACAATCAAGTTAATTTGCACATCCACTGACTTCCACTGACTCACTATAGTTAGTTATTGCATCATGACTTGAAATTTTCTGAGTAGATCTTAGTCACATAACAACAACAACAACAAAAATAATAATTAAATTGTTTGAAGAAAAACATTAAATGTGCAGGAATGCAGTCTCTTCAAATTTCTTTTAGGAGTAATGTGAGCAAAACTTTGGAGACAGCAGTTCAAGTACCCAAGTGCATGAATACTATTATTAATCATGTAGATTTGACATTCTCCTACCACAGATTCTAATTCAATGGGCCTCTGCTCAGAGTTTACTTGGAATGGTAAATTCAGTCGACACAATGCTATCCCTTAAGGAGTCTCCTGAATAGATTCTAAAGTTCAGGATCTTTTAACCAAATTTTGAAAAAGAAATTATTTTCTAAGTATCAGCATTGCCCTCTCAAACTACCTCTTGCAACATATAGGGCTCAAGCCCAGGAAACCATACAACAGGTGTCCCAGCCCAAATCTTCAAAACCCTGAGAACCATTCCCAGAGACCTAGGAGTCTAGGTTAGGATGCCAAATATATAATTTTCTGCTGGCTTTAATATACTCCATTTATCTAATCTGTTCCTAAAACTTTAGGATGTGGTTGAATAATTGCTTTGTCATAATTTCTACAATATAATTATTCTTAAATGATGGATACTTAGAGAATCTAAATGTATTAATCCAACTATTAAAAATATAGATTTTTATTAAACATTGTAAAACAAGCTGAAATTCCTATAAATCTTCATAATGTATCAAAACATGAATCACTTATTTTCACATTATTTAACATTATCATATCTAGAAAATAATTACATTTGTCTTGTTTTGGTTTTGCTGATAAACAGATAAGTAAATGTACAACTGAATTCATAGTTTGCAAGCTGTATGTTATAGAGCATAAAATACAACTATTTGAGCACAATCAAAAAGTTCTTATTTTTATGAAACTCCTCAGGTTTCACTATTTCAAATGAGTGNCTATTTCAAATAAGAGTGTGGTCTAATTATCCATCTTCTTAGGTGTCTGAATGACAATGTCAGACTTACTGAGAATGATGATAATCATTATTAATCTTTGCTAAGCCACCTACATATTGATTGAAGAGTCAAAGGAACATGTCACTGTCTCATGGTCTATTGACTTGGGATTAGAGGTCAGATCAGAAGGGGAGAGTGATGTACTGGTGAGAAGCAAGAGATTTAGAAAATAAACTGTCACTCATGAACTCTAATGGAGCAGATTCTATATCTGTAGAACTGCCACAAAAAAATAGGGTACATAACATGAAGAAAAAAGCATGACTCCACGCTCAAAAAAAGCTAATGGTAGGGTTAACGGTATAAATAATATATATGTGTGGTTGTGTGTGTATATATATAGCATTTCTAATTGCTATCTTGCTTTTAATTACTTTCTCATTTGCCTTCTGCCATCTTATTATTCTCTCCTCATATTAATTCAAGATAGACAGCCTTCTTGTTGAGGACTACCTTCTGAAAACTATTTCTTTGTTAGTGTCAACACAGTAAAAATGTCTAACATGTTTCTATCTAGCTATTAATTGAAACTAAATTGCTTGCACTAATAAGTAAGACCTCTCCTTAAGTTCAGTTCAGTCACTCAGCTGTGTCCAACTGCAACCCCATGGACTGCAGCATGCAAGGATTCCCTGTTCATCACCAATTCTCAGAGCATGCTCAAACTCATGACCATCGAGTCAGTGATGCTATTCAACCATTTCATCCTCTGTTGTCCCCTTCTCCTCCTGCTTCAATCTTTTCCAGTTTCAGGGTCTTTTCCAATGAGTCAGTTCTTCACCAAATAGTGGAGTTTTAGCTTCACCAACAGTTCTTCCAATATTCAGGACTGATCTCCTTTAGGATGGACTGGTTGAATCTCCTTGCAGTCCAAGGGATTCTCAAGAGTCTTCTCCAACACCACAGTTCAAAAGCATCAATTCTTTAGTGCCCAGCTTTCTTTACAGTCCAGCTCTCACATCCATACATGACTACCAGGAAAAACCATAGCTTTGACTAAATGGGCTTTTGCTGGCAAAATAATATCTCTTCTTTTTAGTTGCTATCTAGGTTGGTCATTCCTTTTCTTCCAAGGAGCAAGCATTTTTTAATTTCATGGCTTCAGTCACTGTCTGCAGTGATTTTGGAGCCCAAGAAATAAAGTCTGCCACTGTTTCCATTGTTTCCCCATCTATTTGCCAGGAAGCAATGGGACTGGATGTCATGATCTTTGTTTTTTTTGAATGTTGAGTTTCAAGCCAGCTTATTTACTCTCTTCTTTCACTTTCATCAAGAGGCTCTTCACTTTCTTCCATAAGGGTGGTGTCATCTGCAAACCTGAGGTTATTGATATTTCTCCCAGCAATCTTGATTCCAGCTTGTGCTTCATCCAGTCCAGCACTTCACATGATGTACTCTGCATATAAGTTAAATAAGCAGGTGACAATATACAGCCTTGACATACTCTTTGCCCAAATGGGAACTGGTCCGTTGTTCTATGTCTGGTTCTAACTTGTTTTTTGACCTGCATACAGATTTCTCAAGAAGCAGGTTAGGTGGTCTGGTATTCTCATCACTTTCAGAATTTTCCACAGTGTGTAGTGATGCACACAGTCAAAGGCTTTGGCATAATCAATAAATCAGAAGTAGGTGATCTTCTGGAACTCTGTTGCTTTTTTGATGATCCAGTGGATGTTGGCAATTTCATCTCTGGTTCTGCCTTTTCTAAATACCTCTTGAACATCTGGAAGTTCATGGTTCAGATACTTTGAAGCCTCACTTGGAGAATTTTGTGCATTACTGTGTGAGCCTGTGAGATGAGTGCAACTGTGCATTAGTTTGAACATTCTTTGGCATTGCCCTTCTTTGGGGTTGGAATGAAGACTGACGTTTTCCAGTCCTGTGGTCACTGGTGAGTTTTCCAAATTTGCTGGCATATTGAGTGCAGCACTTTTACAGCATCATCTTTTAGGATTTGAAACAGCTCAGCTGGAAAATCACCACGTCCACTAGCTTTGTTCACAGTGATGCTTTTTCTCCTGTACAATGTCAGTCATGAACCTCCGATCATAGTTCTTTAGCACTCTGTCTATAACATCTAATCCCTTGAACTATTTGTAACTCCCACTGTATAATTATAAGGGATTTGATTTTGGTCATACCTGAATGATCTCATGATTTTCCCTATTTTCTTCAATTTAAGTCTGAATTTTGCAATAAGGAGTTTGTGATCTGAGCCACTGTCAGCTTCCAGTCTTGTTTTTGCTGACTGTATAGAACTTCTCCATCTTCAGCTGCAAAGAATATAATCAATCTGATTTTGCTATTGACCATCTGGTGATATCTGTGTGTAGAGTCATCTCTTTTGTTGTTGGAAGAGGGTGTTTGCTATGACCAGTACGTTCTTTTGGCAAAACTCTGTTAGCCTTTGCCCTGCTTTATTCTGTACTCCAAGGCCAAAATTGCCTGTTACTTCAGGCATCTCTTGACTTTCTACTTTCGCATTCCAGTGCCCTGTGATGCAAAGGACATCTTTTTTTGGTGTTAGTTCTAGAAGGTCTTTTAGGTCTTCATAGAACAATTCAATTTCAGCTTCTCTGGCATTAATGGTTGGGGCATAGACTTGGATTACTCTGATACTGAAAGCCCTCTGGGACCCTTTATCTTCAGAACCAGTCCTGAAACTTAACTGAGAGTCTGAATCCTTCAGGAGTTAGCCTATTAAAAAGGCTACATTATTGTAAGAAGTAAGATAATTTTTATTTTTTTTTAAAAAAGAAGGCAGTCGGTTCAAGTCTCAAAGTGACTCTATGTCCTAGGGTGGATTCAAGATTCTAATCACTGAGATTCTGACTGCAGAGTTCAAATCATACTCCTGATCTGTCACTTAGAAAGCTTGCTTAGTTTTCCTGAGTGTTGCTCTTTTTTAACCAGTTTTTTAAAAAAGAAAGAAAACAAATGTGTTTAATAGTAATACTTAATCACAACAGAAAGCTTCCACAAGCCTCTTATCCTTATTCATCAGAGGGCAGACAGAATGAAAATCACAATTACAGAAAACTAATCACATGACAGCAAACTGATCACATGGATCACAGCCTTGTCTAACTCAATGAAACTATGAGTCATGCCGTGTAGGGCCTCACAAAGTGGACGGGTCATGGTGGAAAGTTCTGACACAATGTGATCCCCTGGAAAAGGGAATGGCAAACCACTTCAGTATCCTTGCCTTGAGGACCCCATAAACAGTGTGAAAAGGCAAAAAGATATGACACTGAAAGATGAATCTCTCAGGTCAGTAGGTGCCCAATATGCTACTGGACATCAGTGGAGAAACAGCTCCAGAAAGAATGAAGAGACTGAGCCAGTGAAAACAACACCCAGTTGTGGATGTGACTGGTGATGGAAGTGAAGTCCGATGCTGTAAAGAGCAATACTGCATAGGAACCTGGTATGTTAGGTCCACGAATCAAGGTAAACTGGAAGTGATCAAACAGAAGATGGCAAGATCCAACATCAACATTTTAGGATTCAGTGAACTAAAATGGACTGGAATGGGAGAATTTAATTCAGATGACCATTATATCTACTACTGTGGGCAAGAATCCCTTAGAAGAAATGGAATAGCCTTCATAGTCAACAAAAAAGACCTCTCCTTATATAGGTTCTAACCAGTTAATCAGTATTTCTTTGCTCCATTTTTCAATGAAAGCCTTCTGCTTTAGCTAAGTTGGGACATACTTTTCAAACTTCACATGGTTTACTTGGAGTACTATGTCTTTTTATCACCAATTCCTCAAAATGTGTTTCAATGCAATGGGTTTTCTGATGCTTTCAAGGTCAGACCATCCTGAAAAGAGTTACCCCTTTGATGACATCTTAAGCAACCTTTTACTAACATTGATAACTTGGTACATGGTGTCTTTATGGGAGCTCTTTTTTTGAGGAATGTACAAAGGATTTGAAAAATATTTTATTATAATGTTTGTCAATATTATTATTAATACACACAAGAATAATCTTCACTAGAACATAATATGGTTCCAAATAGGAAAAGGAGTATGTCAAGGCTGTATATTGTCACCCTTATTTAACTTCTATGCAGAGTACATCATGAGAAACGCTCGGCTGGAAGAAGCACAAGCTGGAATCAAGATTGCCGGGAGAAATATCAACAAAACTCAGGTTTGCAGATGACACCACCCTTATGGCAGAAAATGAAGAGGAACTAAAAAGCCTCTTGATGAAAGTAAAAGTGGAAAGTGAAAAAATTAGCTTAAAGCTCAACATTCAGAAAATGAAGATCATGGCATCTAGTCTCATCAGTTCATGGGAAATAGATGAGAAAACAGTGGAAACAGAGTCAGCCTTAATTTTGGGGGGCTCCAAAATCACTACAGATGGTAATTGTAGCCATGAAGTTAATCGATGCTTCTTCCTTGGAAGGAAAGTTATGACCAACCTAGATAGCATATTCAAAAACAGAGACATTACTTTGCCAACAAAGGCCCATCTAGTCAAGGCTATGATTTTTCCAGTGGTCATGTATGGATGTGAGAGTTGAACTGTAAAGAAAGCTGAGCACTGAAGAACTGATGCTTTTGAACTGTGGTGTTGGAGAAGACTTTTGCAAGTCCCTTGTATGGCAAGGAGATCCAACCAGTCCATCCTAAAGGAGACCAGTCCTGAGTGTTTACTGGAAGGACTGATGCTGAAGCTGGAACTCCAATACTTTGGCCACCTCATGTGAAGAGTTGACTCATTGGAAAAGACTCTGATGCTGGGAGGGATTGGGGACAGGGGGAGAAAGGGACAACAGAGTATGAGATGGCTGGATGGCATCACCAACTCAATGGACATGAGTTTGGGCAAACTCCAGGAGTTGCTGATTGACAGGGAGGCCTGGCATGCTGCCATTCATGGGGTAGCAAAGAGTCAGACGTGACTGAGCTACTGAACTGAACTGAACCAAATATGGTAAAGTTGAAGTACTGGGAACACAGGATTTGGAACCAGCAATCCAAATTCTAACGTCATTCTGTGGCTGCTGAACCACAAACTCCAGAACTAAATATCCCTAATCTGGGGGAAAATGGAAATAATAATCCCGTTGCCCTGAGGACCCAATGATATAGTGACTACCCTGTGTCTGAAAAGCACAAACTGTAAGTTGGAGATCATAAAATAGAGTTAAAATACTATGTGGTCTTAAAGTATTTTAAAATCTACAAGGCAATTTAGTTTTCTCAACACTGATGTTCTCAGGGAAATATTTATAAGCAGAAATTTTGTAAGCAAAACCTGAGTTTAATTGATCTGAAGGTATATAATCAACCCTCTCCCTCCCCTGGTCTAATAATACTTTAAATGAAAATGGGGTTTATAAAAGGCAAAGGCTAAGTAAAATCATTTCTGCAAAAGCAAATAGACTTTCACAGTAGTTGGAATAGAC
Organism: Redunca redunca; assembly: GCA_006410935.1. Taxonomy (NCBI): domain Eukaryota; kingdom Metazoa; phylum Chordata; class Mammalia; order Artiodactyla; family Bovidae; genus Redunca; species Redunca redunca. The sequence goes on along the minus strand of SJYQ01001914.1, from coordinate 339,454 downwards.
AAGTAGGGAAGAATCTTTAAGAAAACTGTAGCCAAATGATATAGGTCTGCTTTAAGCCATAATCTGTAGAATTCCAGTAAGCCCATAACTTTGAGCACCAGGACCAATCAAGAAGTCCCAAGGATTGGGAGTTGATTATCAGTTGGAAACTATTATATATATTATAAAATGGATAAATAACAAGGTCCTACTCTATAGCACATGGAACTATATTCAATATCCTGTGATAAACCATAATGGAAAATAATATGAAAAAGTGTATTGTATATATTGATATATGTATCACACAACTTAAACAATTTGCTGTATAGTAGAAATTAACACAACATTGTAAATCAACTATGCTTCAATGAAATAAATTGAAAAAATAAAAAAAGAAGAAGCTCCAGATGTTGGCCAACAGTCCAAGGAAAAACAAAGGTGATGGGCAATCATCCCAGCAACACTTCACAGTAAATGCTGTTATCCACAATTCACAGATAAGGAATACAAGCCAAGGTCACACTGCTGGAAAGTGAAGGGAAAAAAAAAAAATTGATCCAGGTTCAACCTAAATAGTCTATGTTCTTTTGAACCCGAAGGTGGGCATTCTTTCAGAGGTGAGTCAGCCTTTCTCTAACTCTGGGGGGCTTGGTCTCTGGGAGCTCTGCATGTGAATACACTGATACATTCCCACGGATTGTTTGGGAAGAATCTATGACAGTTAATCTTGTGTTCAAAGGACAGTCAATCATTTGACAGGTGAAAGAGATATATGAAGGATCAAGGAAAGATGTAGAGGTAGAAATGACAAGGCACATACATGCAGGAATACGTGGGACCCCTTGTTTTTACAAGGCAACTTGCAGTAGAAAGAAAACTGAATGAAGTCAGATATCATCTTTGGGTTTCATTGTTCTCATGTATAAAATGAGGACAGCAATTTTGTGATTACTAAGTAGGAGGCAATATTATAAAGAAAACAGCACAGTTATTAATGCTAATGCATAGTAATGCCCATGGGCACCTAGTTTCCTTTGTTTTCCCCCATTATCTTCCTCCCTAACTACGTCTCCATACCTGGATCAATTTACAGAATTTAGTAAAGTTTGGATAATTCTAGAGTAATTTTTTCAACATTAGAAAAATTGGTATACTGAAATTGGACAAAAGCTGTATTCTGGTCTTCTTTTAGCTAGAATTACAATATTATATGTCAGTTCTTATTTCTGTGACTCATTTTCAACTATAAATAAAGAATATTAGATTAGATACCTTTACATCTTCAAGTGGCAGCATGCTATGTCATCCTCACAGGTATTTCTCATAAGCAAAATGATTTCATTATGAAACACATGGAGCCTCTTTCAGTCCAAAGCCACTGTCAAAGCATTTATCATGTTTCTGAGATTCAGGCAATTTTTTTCTTACCAGAAAATATACAAAAATTATGAGTTTACCCATGGTGCATAATATACAGGTAGATTTTCTGAGAAATGCAAGAAGCTCAAACTTCAAGATCTCTCACTTATGTGGATACCTCCCCAGTTCCTAGGAGATTTTAATGTTTGTGGAAATCAACATATTCTAAAATTTGGAATTTATTGTGTTTTCTTCTTAATTCTAGATAAACATTAACATTTGTACCTAATTTTAATTATAATTTCTTACTATTCTTTCAAAGAACCACCCAGATTTTAAAAGATGGGGAACGATCAGAATTTGGATTTGCCCTGTCTTGTTATTGCCTAGCAACTTGACATTCCTTCTTGAAATGTCTGTTAGAAAAATAAATAAGTAGAGAAGATAAAATCCCATACATATATGTAT
>SJYQ01001914.1:303161-313469 GCA_006410935.1 Redunca redunca | reverse complement strand
TATATATTTATAAATTATATATTATTTTATAACTTTTATATAAATATGTTTAATTAGCAATGTATTACTTTTTTCCATTCTCATTTTCCTACTCCAGGTTTCCTAATTCATTAGGAATATTGTACTATTACACTGACAGGTTTTCTGGACCCTTTGTCCTACTGTGCATATATATAATTATACCCTTCCTAAAGCACCATTTTAAACATCTCACTCTCAAGGGCAACATGTTTAAATTTTCAAGGGATTCTCATGTACTATTATAGTCTACTTAGATTATCATTTAGATTCTTTCATAAGGTGGCCTTAATTGTCCAGTATTTGATCACAACTTCCAGCTTCCACTTGTGACTTTTCTGTGAAGTTGCTTCTTCTTTAATACAAATTAAAACAAAGAACCTTTAAGTGACTTTTAAGAAGACTCTTGACCTTTCAGTGCTTTGCAGTGAGGACAAATAAGAGTGTAGCTATGCATATTGTTTGATGTTGTACTGTTGAATTTCTCAGTGCTAAGAACTTTCAACTCCTCAGACTAAATGCATTTTGTGAATGCAGAATGTTGTGACCAAAGAGCCAAAAATAACTGTAGGTTAATAAGTACCAGAGGTTTCTAATAGCAAAATCTGATGCCATCTCACAGACAACATTCATCGTTGTGTTCTAATTTCCTGTATGGATGTACTCCCTTTGGCAGGACATATATTAAAATAATTTACTATATGAAATTAAGCTTTTATTCTTTAACAGTATTCTTCCAAATTCAATGTTACCATACTGTGCTATCCATCTGAATAGGTATATTTCCACTAAAAGCCATGTACAGTTTGATCAAGCCTCTTCAGCAAACTCTGAATTATCTTATACTATTGATCAAAATATATCTAAATAATGGACGGTTTCAAAATTGGGAAAGGAGTATGCCAAGTGTGTATATTGTCACTTTGCTTATTTAACTTATATGCAGAGCGCATCATGAGAAATGCCAGGCTGGATGAAGCACAAGCTGGAATCAAGACTGCTGGGAGAAATATCAATAACCTCAGATATGCAGATGATACCACTTTAGCAAAGAGGAACTAAAGAGCCTCTTGATGAAGGTGAAAGAGGAGAGTAAAAAAGAGAAGAGGAAAGTAAAAAAGTAAAAATGGCTGAAAACTCAACATTCAAAAATTTAAGATCATGGCATCTGGTCCCATCACTTCATGGCAAATAGATGGGGAAACAACAGAAAAAGTGAAAGACTTTATTTTCCTGGGCTCCAAAATCACTGCAGATGGTGACTGCAGGCATGAAATTAAAAGACACTTGCTCTTTGTAAGAAAAACTATGACCAACCCAGACAGCATAATTAAAAGTAGAGACATTACTTTGCCAACAAAAGTCTCCATCTAGTCAGAGCTATAGTTTTTCCAGTAGTCGTGTATGGATGTGAGAGTTGGACCAAAATGAAAGCTGAGTGCCAAAGAATTGATGCTTTTGAACTGTGGTGTTAGAAAAGAATCTTTAGAGTCCCTTGGACAGCAAGGAGATCAAACTAGTCAATTCTAAAGGAAATCAGTCCTAAATATTCGTTGGAAGGACTGATGCTGAAGCTCCAATACTTTGGCTATCAGATGCAAAGACCTGACTCATTAGAAAAGACCCTAGTGCTAGGAAAGATTGAAAGCAGGAGGCAAAGGGGACAACAAAGGACAAGATGGTTGGATGACATCACCAACTCAATGGACATGAGTTTGAGAAAACTCCAGGAGATGGTGAAGGACAGGGAGGCCTGGAGTGTTGCAGTACGTGGGGTCATAGAGTCGGACACCAGTGAGTGACTGAACAATGATATCTTAATAAACCTGTTGTGAAATGATGAAACACGAACTGGGGTTTTTGTGTAATTTCAACTTTAAAGAAGCTCTGTTTTTCTAGCTTTGCTCTTTTGGTGAGTTTAGCAATGTGTTTCCAGTTCACATACTGAAATAAACTACAACATGAACCCTAAAGACAACATTGATTTATATGCAAAAAATCTACCCTATTAAGTTTCAGGTGTAAAAAATATCCCTCTTGAACCTGAGAAGGTGAATTGTTCATTTGTGAGGGACACTTTTCAGTTCAGTTCAGTTGCTCAGTCGTGTCTGACTCTTTGTGACCCCATGAATCGCAGCACACCAGGCCTCTCTATCCATCACCAACTCCTGGAGTTCACTCAGACTCATGTCCATCAAGTCTGTGATGCCATCCAGCCATCTCATCCTCGGTCATCCCCTTCTTCTCCTCTTCCCAGTCCTTCCCAGCATCAAAGTCTTTGCCAATGAGTCAACTATTCGCATGAGGTGCCCAAAGTACTGGAGCTTCAGCTTTAGCATCATTTCTTCCAAAGAAATCCCAGGGCTGATCTCCTTCAGAATGGATTGGTTGGATCTCCTTGCAGTCCAAGGGACTCTCAAGAGTCTTCTCCAACACCACAGCTCAAAAGCATCAATTCTTCGGCGCTCAGCCTTCTTCACAGTCCAACTCTCCTATCCATACATGACTACTGGAAAAACCATAGCCTTGACTAGATGGACCTTAGTCGGCAGTGTAATATCTCTGCTTTTGAATAGGGACACTTTTACTGAATGCAAATAATGATGCCCAACTCCCTTCAGGGCCAACACCACTGTCAGTGACCTTGTTATCTTTCTGGTACCATGGAAACTCACATAACCATAATCTCTTCTTCCACAGCTCTGTCTGCTCTTCTTGACTACTCTACATTGGAAGTAGACATCTTTGACCTTAAGCCACTTTCTCAGATACCTGTGACTCATGTTCTAGGATCCTTTCTTTGTACCTGTAATTGTTATACTTCTAGAATACTTTATCTATCTGGTCAAGCCAGATTGATCTCACCTCTTTAATTATCCTTCCTACTTTATTTAGATAATTAAAAATTGCTATTTGCAAATGATTACTGTAATAAGAGTAAAATTTGCTATTGATTTCCCTGGTGGTTCAGACGGTAAAGCATCTGGCTACAATGCGGGAGACCAGGAAGATCCTACAGTCCCTAGATCAGGAAGATCTCCTGGAGAAGAAAATGGCAAACTACTCCAGTATTCTTGCCTGGAAAACCCCATGGATGGAAGAGCCTGGTAAGCTGCACTCCATGGAGTTGCAAAGGGTCACACACGACTGAGCAACTTCACTCACTTTTGCTATTGTTATATTTACTATCATGATTGTTGTCAGCTACATAGCATAAAAGAAGGGTTAACAGCACAGTGTAAAGAAATAAACTTCCTAGAACTGAAGACTGGTTCCATCAGGTATTTGCTATATAATATTAATAATGTTATTTAAACTTTCTAAGTGTCAATTAATTTCTTCTCTAAAAGAAATTTACAACATAGAATTTTAATAATCAAATGAAGACACATATTAGGGAATCTTCAGAGTACCTTGTTCCTTTTATAAACACACTAAGTCAAACTCATTTACCTCAATTTGCTCAATGCATTTAACATAAGCCCTCAAAAGTCCTCCAGGTTTGTGAGAAAAAAATATATATATATCGCTTTCTAATCTTTGATGACTAGCTCAGGAATAGTATGGCACAGTCCAGATTTAATCCTAGCCCTTGTGATTTCAAATCCTGTTATTTTCCATGTTGATTATTTTCCCCTATTATTTATAACTGCTAACCAAAAAGGATACAGATAGACAGAGATAATAAGCTTTAAAGCCACTTCTTGATTTCTATTTTCTACATGAAAAGCTAAGATGGCAAAAAAAAATAATTTTAGATTCTTTAGGAAATAATGAAAGGTTCTAGAAATATATGATCACTTATGTCTTCTGGTTTGCTTTAACCTTCTATATACATAAATCTAGGAGTATAAAGTGGAATACAAAACTCTACAAATTATATACATGTGCATCAGCATGTTCTGTACTTGACCTAAATTGAGGGCTATCTCTGAAGCAGAAGTTCTTAAAATTCCAATGATACAAGCTGACAATTAATATTATGATATCAACATAATGTTGATACGTTTTCTCTACTATTCTACTTGGGTTGTCACAGTAGAGTATCACAGGCTAGGTGGTTTAAGGGCTTCCCGTCTTCCCTAAGTGGTAAAGAATCTGCCTGCCAAATCCAGAGATGTAAAAGACACAAGTTCGATCTCTAGCTTGAGAAGATCCCTTAGGAAAGTAAATGGCAACCCACTCCAGTATTCCTGCCTGGGAAATTCCATGGACAGTGGAGCCTGGCAGGCTACCTGTGGGATCACAAAGAGTTGGACCTAATGGAGCACAACACAGCAGCACAGGTAGTTTAAACAACAGAAATTGATTTTCTCACAGCTCTAGAGATTGAAAGTCCAAGACCCTGGTGCTAAGCGGGTTCACATTGAGGCTTCTGTCCTCAGCTTGCAGATGGCCACCTTCTCACTGTGCTCTCATACGGCCACTTCTTGCACCTGCACTTTTGTTGTCTATTCTTTGTCTATAAAAATATCAGTTTTTAAAATTAGAACCCTAACATTATGACCTCATTTAACATTAATTACCCTTTAATTACAAGAGGTAATTAATACAAATACAACGACATAGGTGATTATGGCCTTAGCATATAAATTTTAGAGACATGCAATTTAGTCCATAACACTGTCATATCCTATTAATCCAAATTAATAGTCTTTTAAATAGTAGAACATTCATTACAAGGAAAATACCCAGTCTTAGATTTCTAGGAAAAATAATTTACTTAATTTATATTTTCCCTAATTTTTCCTAAAATGTACATTTCCCATATATACTAAGTAAAAGACTACAACAATTAAGATTAATATGTTTACTAATATCCATGTTAATATTTATACAATTGAAATTCATACACAGTTACATGACTGTAAAACTAGACATAATGTTTCAAAAATTTGTGATGAATTCTAAAATGAATACAAGAGTTGAAACAATCTCTCTCTCCTATTTCAGGAGAATTTCTTTTCATATATATGTATCAGTATCTCTATATCTAAGAAATTTAACTGTACTGGATGCTGTGATACATCAAGCTAGTCCCTATTCATGATTAAAATATATATTCTTCAAACTGCTGACTGTGCTTCAAACTGACAGCTTCCAGCTGTCATCCTTCTTCAAAAATGGCCCTTGATTTGAGAGAGTCCAGTGCCATACCCTATGCCCCCAGGAAAGCTTGCATCCAGTTACTGATCCACTCTTATGTATAAATGTCAATTCCCTGGACACAATGCAGGGTGACTTTAAGAGCCAGCACAGCTTCAGCGCTTCTCCATCTCAGCTTATCACTCTGCCCAATCTGATTCCCTTTCTTTGCCTTTCCAAGAGCACCCTAGGACACCTCACATGAAAGAGTAACAAATACTTCTTTTTGTAGCAATGCTAAAACCATTGATGAATCAGACAGATTAAGTAAGCGCATATTTATTCCCCTCACAGTAATGGAGACATGTTCAAAATAAAATCATTTTTAGTCGGTCATGATTAACTTTTTTTTTTTAGCAAAATTTTAAGGAAGTCAATGGTCCTCCCAAGTAGTAAACACAAGAATTCTTCTGGGAAATTTGGCTACAGTTTCATAGAGTGATTTCTCCAGGAGAAAAAAAAAATCTAATACAATAAAAATCAACTAAATTTTGTTCAAGAAGAATAAAATAGAAATGTGGATTTTAAAATAAAACATAGGACAATAATTATATCAATAAGCTATCTTACACTTTATAATATTTTAATAAATTCCAAAGTTATTTCACTGGCATTGTCAAAAGTATACACCAAAGTTACTCTGAGTTTTTTAAAAGAAAGGGTTATTTTTCATCTTGTTACAAAGGATGTTTGAAGATCTTACTTGTGCTGGGCCCCGCACTTAATACTGTTTTTGTTCATGATTGTCAATCCCCAAGAGTTAATCTAGTGCCTCAAAGATCATTCAAGCTGTTGAAAACTATTTTTTCATTTATAAGTGAGTAATGACAGCACCTGGGAACATGACATCTGAACTTAATTTCCAGTTCTGTCATGTGCAGGAATTGTGGAAATTTCTCTTAACCTTTCTGTTCTGAAGGATGCTTAGCTGTAAATTAAGACTGAAAATAGTAATAGCTACATCACAACATGTGTCATGAGATTTCAGTGAAATCGTTTATGCACAAAAGGATATAAATAATAAGAAACAATACAAGTTATTTATCCATTCTTATCTTATTCATCTGATGTAAAGTAAAATACTAAATTGCACATGTCATTGTTGTTTAGTCTCAAAGTCATGTCTGTCTTTTTTGCAACCCCATGAACTACAGCCCGCCAGGCTCCTCTGCCTATGGGATTTCCTAGGCAAAAATACTGGAATAGGTTGCCTTTTCCTTCTCCAGGGGATCTTCCTGACTCAGGGATTGAACCTGCATCAAAGAGCCACCAAGAAGCCTAAATTGCTCATTATTTAATGTTTATCAAGATGATCTTAATGTTCCCCTCAGCTGGACTATATTGTAAAAAGGTTTCTTCCTGACTCTGGGCCCCTTTCCTCCCTTTTCTTAGGAAATTTACTTAAGAAAATCTTCTAAACTCTTTTTCATCCTCTTTAAGATATAAATCTTTCAACAATTTCTCTTGCCAGTTTTGTGCTCGAGCGCTATCATTTTCAAGTGTAAAGGAACCATTTCATTGAAATGTCATCAAGGAATAAAGGGGCTCCTATCCCCTAGTCTGTGGGAGGGTGAGTTGGGTGCCTTAGTCCAAGTGGAAAAACTATCCCCTGTCATGAAGATATGAGCAAGATTAGTTTTCCTTTTGAAAGTCAATAGTAAACACAGATGTCCCATGACCTCTGTCTCACCCCACTTTTAAAAAGTTTCCCAGCTTCTATTGAAATAGCCCCGAATAAAGTTTTCCTTCCCAGTTTAACTTTGCCTGGTAAAACATTGTACTTTGATAGTGAGAACTAAAGTTTATTTCCAAAAGTTATCCTTTCTGAAATATTTTAATATATGTACAGGAAAAAATAAGAAGGATAAAATATGTAGTGGAAGAATCAAATGGCAGCCTTAAAAGCAGGTAGAAACTCATTGAAAAATGTTTTTATTAAAGACTAGCTGTTACCCATGAAGTTACAGAGATGGAGAGGTGAAAGCACTCTCAGAAATTATTGTATCTCAGGAAACCTCAATTTTTTGCTAAAAGCTTAGATTAAGAATACACATAGTCTGTGTTCCAATGGTTATATTTTTTCCCCAGAAGTATTTAGAAAAATAAATAATGAAAAGGAGGTACTATTCCCCCCCAAATTGTACAAATGTCAAAAAATATAGCCACCCTCATAAATGTTATTGTGCCTCGCTGTCTAATCCAGGCAGAATCATCTTTGATTCTGTCAAAACACACTAAAAATACTGTGTAAAGAATTGGAGGGACTGCTTCATATTTCTAGTGATAAATTAACACTATGACGGTCCCCATACTCAGCTACCTATTTTCAGCAAAGTCAAGCAAGCTGAAAAATTATACAGAGGATGCCAAGAATTAATAACCTCTGGAAAGGGTAGTTACTTTTAAGTCATGCTACAAAGTTATTGCAGCTTGAAAGAAGGCTGACTAAAAAGAATCTTCTCACTATAAATATTCATATGTATAATTATGTTCTGTTTCCCAAACATTGGCACTGTTTGAGAAACTGACATTAAGAAGCTTATTAAAAACAAATTTTGTTATAATTATTGTAAAAGTAATGCGTATATGTAACAGAAAAAGAGTGAAAAGGAGGACTCTAAAGTCATCTCTGCTGCTGCTAAGTCGCTTCAACGTGTCCAACTCTGTGCGACCCCATAGATGGCAGCCAACCAGGCTCCCTCGTCCCTGGGATTCTCCAGGCAAGAACACTGGAGTGGGTTGCCATTTCCTTCTCCAATGCATGAAAGTGAAAAGTGAAAGTGAAGTCGCTCAATCGTGTCTGACTCAGCGACCCCACGGACTGCAGCCTACCAGGCTTCACCATCCATGGGATTTTCCAGGCAAGAGTACTGGAGTGGGGGTGCCATTGCCTTCTCCAAAAATCAACTCTACATCCACAATTTAGTGATAGCAACTTATAAACATCTCTGCAAATTTTACTTCTCTGTATGTATAGAATATTTAGTATAGTTTAACATTTTAGCTCATACTATAAATTGGGGATTATTGTAACTACTATACCAATATTATCATATTTAATGCTCAGAATAGCCCTATTAAGAGGGCACTATTTTTAACCAGGTTTTACAACCAAGCAAAACAGGCACAGAAAGTTTAAGTGATTTGCTCAAGGTCAGAGAGTTAGTAAGTTATCAAGCCTGATTGTATCAATAGTTGGTCAATATCGTTTTATGGCCCATGTTTTCATACATCATAATGTCTATTACCAAACCCTTACTTTGAAAAATAATATGGTTTGCCAAAGTATTCACTATTAAATAGAATTTAGTGGTGAATTTCTTACAGTTACACATTTTTGCATACTTTTCCACTTATCACCTTGAGATAAATTTGTTGAAGATTTATCTTAGTCGAAGAGCTCTTAGTCAAAGAGCATGTTTATTTTAGAAACTGATACATATTTCTGAAATTTCCCTCAATAATGATTACCAAGTTTATTCCATTTTTATGTTAAGAAAGAGTCACTTCATTGTTGCCTTCTCACAATAGACTGTTTTCTACTTTACCCTGCCTCCTACTGTATCTGACAATGTAGATCAAGACGACCCCTGTCAAAAATATAAGCTACGTTAATTTGTTCTTAGTAAGTTGTTATTTCTTAGTAAGAAGATGCTATCCAGAAACACTTTCAGAGATATAATTTTCTAGTTATTTCTCCTAGCACTTTGAAAAGAAATCTTAAATTCATCTTAGTTTAATTATACTAATTTTATTAATTCAGAACATAGTAGGCATATAGCAGGCTACTCTGCTAGATGCAGTCAATAATGCAAAAGATAAATAACCCTGTTTCTTTCATTAATTAGCTTGCTATGTAAGGGGAAGTTATCCCACATAAACAGCTAATGGATAAGGCAAAGTAAAGATTTTGTTAATTATAAGACAAGCTGAGTTTTATGTACAGACGGGTGGATAAAAATATGCCATTAGTTCTCACTGAAGTGATCCAGAAGCCTTCACCGTAGAGTTACCTTTAGAGTTGAGACCTGCTGAGACAGAACACTAGGGTAGATGTACAGAAGTCTGAAGGACGTACCTGAGCCAGTGAACATGATGAAGCAAGTCACAGAAAAATAAAAGTGGATACAGTTTTCTGTTTTACATATGAACTGAGGGCATTTAGTGGGAGGCGGACTTGATTTTTCCAGCTATAAATACATATTGTATCATCTATTTATGTAAATAAACTGTTTATCAGCTTTCTAATCAACACTGCCAAGAGGACCAGGTGTTTCCACTGATTAATTTGTTTCACAAACTCAAAAAGAAAGTCAGTCTTTAAAAATAAAGTATATTAACTACTTTCTTTGTGCTCAACACTGTGCTACACACTGGCAAAAGGGTCACCCTCTTCAGACCCTTCTTTCAGGAGGCTTATTCCAGGGGTGAGAGAGAAACAAACAAACAAAGAAAAAAGCATATATGTCAAACATATTACTAGCAAGAGTTAAATGATAAAACCAAAGTTGAGATAGGGAAGAGGCAATCAGCCAGGCAAAGATCTGGGTAGCATATTGCAAAAAGATTAGAAAGAATCTGTGGTCAGGAGGTAATTGTCACAAAAGGAGAAGGCTAGGTATTTTGACAGTGATCATTGCTACTTTTAGTCTATTAGACTAAATTAGTCTCACCATTAACCTCCTTTGCATGATTATTTGATACCTTTTCATTCATTTTTAGTTTTGGTTTGCTCAGGGAGTGTGTCAGCAAATAGAAAAAAAGCATCATTTCATTTTTTATTCACATACTCTAAGGAGTTACTAGAATTCTTTCCCAATCTTTAAATATTATCTTTCTTATTCAGCTGCTGCTACTAAGTCACTTCATTCTGCCTTTCCAATCTAGCCTCACACCCTAGCTCTGTCCTATTAGGGCAAGTCATGTAAGGGTTCAAGAATTCTGGAAGTATTACACTCAAACATGATACATCAAGACCAGATAGAGTTTGTTTTCAGGGTTAGTTTTTCCTTAAAAAATGACTATAAAATCAGATTTGCCATCAAAATCCACCTTTTATTCTGTGTCCAAAATTGGATTTGCTCTCTTCAATATCATTTTATCTCAATTTGATTGCTACTGATATTTATTAATACCTCAATGCAC
>SJYQ01001914.1:287954-302966 GCA_006410935.1 Redunca redunca | reverse complement strand
CAAATATGACTGTGGAATAAGTAGAGTGTTTGAATTTTACAGATCATGCTGGAGACTTGTAACCAATTTGCATCAACATCCTCCTTGAGGTAAAGGGACAAGTTAGCTATTTTTCAAATAGCCCATTGTACCTCAGCCTTGGCCATTTGAAACTACGTTTTCTAGATTTTTTTAAACAGTCTTGCCAATGGTATAAAATGAATACTAAACATTTGTGCCTGTCTTGCTTGGGGAAGGAAGCTCTTTAGGGTTTTCAAGTTGTTTGGAGATTGTCACTTGATGCATTGCTTTAATCATTTTGCTGTTTTAATCAATGTGCACATGTGCTAAGAGAGGTCTGATGAGCATAATGTAATAAACTCCAAAAATAACAATCAGAAAAACCTCTGGGTCCTCTCCAATTCCAAAATGTAATGTAATCTCTGAACCAAATGAAAGTGTCCCCGGTCCAATTTGTTCAAGGGGAGATGATCAATTTATCTCCTCCCAAAGAGAAATAAAGGGAAGGAAAATGTAAAAGTAGTTGAAGCCTCAAATATATTCAGAGATTCTCTGAACATATCAAATAAATGTCACTTTCACCTGAGGAAAAGATTTTTAGAAATAAATGTTTCAGAGATACACAGGAGAGTCTTTTTAGTGTTATAAAGGAAAACAAAATATGTTTAAGCATCTGGACGTGAATGAACCACGGTAAAATTTAGTTTTCTAAGTTTTTATTCAAATAACATTTATAATTGCTGTAATGGTTATGGTAACAATTATCATTTTTTATGTTTGCCAAATGGCAGAACATTAAAAATGTTACCCCATTGTGATGCAATCTACAGCATAGTGACTATAGTTAATAATGCCATATTGCATATTTGAAAGTTGCTAAGACAGTAGACAATAAAGGGCCTCATCTTAAGACAAATAAGAAAAAAAATTATACCTATATATAGTGACAGATGTTAGGATAAATTATTGAGGCGATCAGTTTGCCATATATCAGTTCAGTTTAGTTCAGTCGCTCAGTCATGTCCAGCTCTTTGTGACCTCATAGACTGCAGCATGCCAGACTTCCCTGTCCATCACCAACTCCCAGAGCCTATTCAAACTCATGTCCACCAAGTCGATGATGCTATCCAATCATCTCATCTTTTGTCATCCCCATCTCCTCTCGCCTTCAATCTTGACCAGCATCAGGGTTTTTTCCAATGAGTCAGTTCTTCATATCAGGAGGTGAAGGTATTGGAGTTTCAGCTTCACCATCAGTCCTTCCAATGAATGTACAGGACTGATTTCCTTTAGGATTAACTGGTTGGATCACCTTGCAGTTCAAGGGACTATCAAGAGTCTTTCTCCAACAACAATTCAAAACCATCAATTATTCAGTGTTCAGCTTTCTTTATGATTCAACTCTCACATCCATACCTGACTACTGGAAAAACCACAGCTTTGACTAGACAGACCGTTATCAACAAAGTCTCTGATTTTTAATATTCCATCTAAGTTGGTCACAGCTTTTCTTCCAAGGAGCAAGCATCTTTTATTTTCATGGCTGCAGAAATCATTTGAAGTGCTTTTGGAGCACAAAAAAATGAAGTCTGTCACCGTTTCCATTGTTTACCCATCTATTTGCATGAAGTGATGGGACTGGATGCCAATATCTTAGTTTTCTGAATGTTGAATCTTAAGCTCTCTTTCACTTTCATCAAGAGGCTCTTCAGTTCTTCGCTTTCTGCCATAAGGGTTGTGTCATCTGCATATCTGAGGTTATTGATATTTCTCCCAGCAATCTTGGTTCCAGCTTGTGCTTCATCCAGCCCAGCATTTTGCATGATGTACTCTGCATATAAGTTAAATAAGCAGGGTGACAATATACAGCCTTGATGTACTTCTTTCCTGATTTGAAACCAGTCTGGTGTTCCATGTCCGGTTCTAATTGTTGCTTCTTGACCTGCATACAGATTTCTCAGGAAGCAGGTAAGGTGCTTCCCATCACTGGTATTCCCATCTCTTTCAGAATTTTCCACAGTTTGTTGTCATGTACACAGTCAAAGGCTTTGGTGTAGTCAATAAAGCAGAGTAGATGTTTTTCTGGAACTCTCTGCTTTTTCAGTGATCCATTAGATGTTACAAATTTGATCTCTGGTTCCTCTGCCTTTTCTAAATCCAGCTTGAACATCTGAAAGTTCACAGTTCATGTACTGTTGAAGCCTTGCTCAGAGTATTTTGAGCATTACTTTGCTAACATGTGAGATGAGAGCAATTGTGCAGTAGTTTGAACATTCTTTGGCACTGCCCTTCTTTGGGATTGGAATGAAAACTGACCTTTTCATTCTTGTGGCCATTGCTGAGTGTTCCAAATTTTCTGGCATACTGATTGAAGCACTATCACCACATTATCTTTTAGGGTTTGAAATAGCTTAACTGGAATTCCATCACCTCCATTAGCTTTGTTCACAGTGATGCATCCTAAGGCCTACTTGACTTCGCATTCCAGGATGTCTGTCTCTATCTAAGTGATCACACCATCGTGGTTATCTGGGTCATGGTCATTTTTGTATAGTTCTGTGTATTCTTGCCACCTCTTCGTAATATTTTCGGCTTCTGTTAGGTCCATACTATTTCTGTCCTCTATTGTGCCCAACTTTGCATGAAATGTTTCCTTGGTATCAAAGGGAATTACATGAAGCACTTAAGATTGCTGTAATATTCAGGAGAGAAATAGAAACTATAGAAAAGAACCAAATGGAAATTCTAGAACTGAAAACTACAATTTCTAAAATTTAAATAAATACAAGATGGTATCAATAGAATATGGGTATCACAAAAAAAAATAACTAGTGATCTTGAAAATAGGTCAGTAGAAATTACAAAATCTGAAAAAAACAGAGATACAATTTCCATAAAATGAACACATATGCTGGAGTAAACTGTTGCCAAAAGAATGTCCTGGAATACTAGAACAAAAGAAGAAAAAGATTGGGACATAAAAAATAACCAGTGAAGATACCCTTCAAGAATAAAAGCATTTCCAAATGAAGGAAAATAAAGAATTCAGCAATAGCCTAACTGCTCCATAGGCATTGCTAAAGAAATTCCTTTAGAAGAAAACACATTCTTTTTAAGTTTACATGCTACAGTCAATTAGTTATACAATATGCAGGATCATAAACAACTCAATAAAATGTAAATAGATCTAAAATCATATAGTGTGTTAACAACCAGGGCAGAGGGGAAATGGGAAAATATTGGTCAAAAGGTACAAACTTCCAGTTATAAGATGAACAAGTTCTGGGAACTATAGTTCAACATGATGATGGTAGCTAATAACACTGTATTACACAGTTGACCTTCAAACAACACAGAGATTAGGAGCATAAGCCCTCCACACATCCAAAAACTGCATGTAACTTATAGGTGGCCCTCCATATACTTGGTTTCTTCATATAGGTGTTTCCTCCTTATTCACAAATCCATATCCTCAGATTTAACCATTCTCAGATGCTATAGTGCTGCAATAATCACTACTGAAAAAAAAAAATCCACATACAAGTAGACCCATGTAGTTCAAACCTGTGTTTCTTCAAAGGGTCAACTGTGTACTTGAAAACTGGTAATAGTAAATCTTAAATGTTCTCACCCAAAAAGGAAATGGTAGTTATGTGACAGGATGAGAGTATTAAAAAGCTAACACTATGATTACTGTGTTGGTAATCATTTTGCAATATATAAATGTATCAAATCAACAATTTTTATACCTTAAACTTACACAAGATTATATGTCAATTATATCTCAACAAAGCTGGAAAAAAAAACAGAATAAATAACAATTATATAAAGATTTTTTAAGAAAGCAATATCATAGGAAAGCATCAAATTCCTGGAAATGAACTTTTGTTTAATACTATAGGCACCAAGTATTTGCATTAGACAACAATTATCCTATTTTGTTTGTGTCAACTCTAGCATTGCTTATTTGTGTAGTTTTTGTACAAATTATATTCTAATGTATCATAGCTTATACCCAGGAAATACAAGCAAAGGGGCCTAGTGTTAAAACTACTATATCTAAAATAAGTGGAGAATAATGTAGATACATGATATAGTTACTTATTCTAAGTGGTCTAAATTTTGGAGCTCAGAGTCAGCTTCTGGGAAACAAATAAGAGAGAAAGTTACACATTCTTCCTCATAGCCTTATCAGATACTAATTTCAGTTGTAAGCCCCACTTTTGGTTTGAAAATAAACCAAAATAAACCTCTTTGCCATTCCATGGACTATCCATGGAATCCTCTAGGCCAGAATACTGGAGTGGGTAGCCTTTCCCTTCTCCATGGGATCTTCCCAACTCAGGGATGGAACCCAGGTCTCCCTCATTGCAGGCAGATTCTTTACCAGCTGAGCCACAAGGGAAGCCCAAGAAGACTGGAGTGGGTAGCCTATCCCTTCTCCAGGGGATCTTCCTGACCCAGGAATAAAACTGGGTCTCCTACATTGCAGGCAGATTCTTTACCAACTGAGCTATCAGGGAAGACTCGAATGTTCAATACCAGACCTTTAAATGGTTTCTAGATTTTAATTACTACAAAAAAAAGTCTTATGAACACACATACAAATTTATTTTTGTGAATATTTTTAACTTTTATCTGCTTGTTATTTTATTATTTATTTCCAACCTTTCTTGGAAAATCCTTGCTATTTCATACTCACCATGCTTTTTCTTCTGTTTTTCCTTATAAGTATGGCAATACAAATATAATTATTTATGCAAGTTTATCCAAGTGATTTTCACTGTGAGCATGTGTTACTATGCACATATTTTATAATAAAAAATTTTAAGCCAGATGATTTGAGTATTCTCAAAGCAAAAATTACACTGGATGGTATTAGACAACATCAAATTCATTCTGGGCAACAGGGACAAGGACCAGAACAAAGTCTGAACTTAGCTCCACTGAAACAAAAGAGAAGGGTTTGTAAGAGCTGTGTGACAGGCACTGTAGCTCTTCAGTGTTTGCCTACTGGCTTTACCCAAAAGAAGAGTAAACTTTTTTTGCATCTTCATGACAGGTGGTAGTTTTACAACTTGGGGCAAGTCTCGCATCACAGTTAGCCTCCTACCCTCCCACAGAGACGGGGGAACAGTCTCTTCCTTGGTGATTATTAATATATTTCAAAGAAACAGCTCCCAGGTCCTTGAGAAAGACAGCCTCTGGTGGTCAAACTAGCAAGAGGAATTCATGTATGTATGTGTGTATTTCAGATATAAAGGACATAACAGTATATTTATTCCAGGTGTATGATGAAATGATTTTATATTTGTGTATATTATAAAATGTACAATATACATCCACTAACATCTATCACCATACTTGTTTTATTGTGATGAGAATTTGTAAGATCCATTCTCACAGTTACTATTAAGTATCAAATACATTGTTATTAACTATAGTCACCATGTTGTACATTACATTCTATTATTTACTCATTTTATAAGTGGAAATAGGCACCTTTTGACCCCCTTCACTCATTTTATCTACACACAACCCTCTGCCTCAGGCAATCACCAGTCTTTCCTCTCTAGGCATGAGGTTGACTCTCTTTATTTGTTTAAGATTCTAAATGTAAGTGAGTTCACATGGCAGTTATCTGTTTTGGTCTGACATTCTACTTAGGTAATGCCTTCAAGGTCCATCCGTGTTGTCTCAAAGGGCAAGATTTCATTATATTTTTTATAGGCTGAATTTTATTTTGTGTATATATATATATATGTATATATATTTATACATCATATTTATTATCCATTTATCCATTAATGGATGTTTAGATTGTTTCCATGTCTTGGCTATTCTAAGTAATGTTACAATCAACATGAGGGTGCAAGTATCTTTTTGAATATCTGTTTTTGTTTCCTTCTGGTATATCCCAGAAGTGAAGTTGCTGGATCATACAAGAAGCTTCTTGAAATATTTAAATTCTCAAAGGAACAGAGAAAGAATTCACAACTACAAGTTTTCTAAAGCAAATATTCTAGCAAAATGGAGGGGAGGGAATCTGTCTGATTAGACCATTTTGACTCCTTAAGGGTCAGGGTGAGAGGGAAGTTAGGAGCCCGCAGGCAAGAAGCAGCCTATCTAGTTTTAAGTAAAACTGAAGAAAAGGTCAAGGCTTCTTGTCCAGTTTCAAGTGCTAAACAATTTCTAGTTCGATTATGAATAAATTTAGCATTTCAGGATTCTTGAGGTTCAGATAAATAACTGCAATGAGTTAAACTAGAGAGGATTGTGTGAAACTTTCACTGCTTTATAATAATTGGAGGATACAAATTTTTTTTTTAATTTTGAGGTAAAAAATTAATAACTTTTATATATAAATCACAGAAGATGCCATCACACAATTTTTCAAATAATAATGCTAATGAAAGTAACTTAAGTTAGCACAATGACTATAAGAATTTCAGAGTATTTGCATTCTGAAAGTCTGATTTAATTTGGTTAGCAATTTGAAAACATGAAAGTTGTACTATAGATAATATTGCTGAAAGACCTCTCTTCCACATTTTGATACCTTTTTGTCTCAAAAGGGTGTTGGTATTAAAAACACTTCTCTATTTTTTCAAGTAGGTTATATCAACACATGGCAAGTACATAGTTAATCCGATCATGTTTTAGGCAATGTATTTGTATATCTTATTTCAAAGTAATACTTTCCATTTACTTGCTATTTTTAAAATATTGTTAAGATTAATATGGTATTACTATCTCAATTTTTCAGATGAAAACCCTCAGGATCACAGAATAAATAACTCCCAAAGTTATGTATAGTTTTGGTATGAACATAGATTCAACTCAAATTTCGCTCACTGCAAATCGTAAGCTATTTCCCTTGTTGAGCACCCACCATCTGAGACCAACTACTACAGTAGGGGTATTTTTATTCATGTACAGTGACCATTTTCCTTTATAAAATATAATAAAAATAGGCCTAATAAGTAATTTACAATTAGATATTTTAGGTAACAGATAGGAAAGTCAATAAGAATACTATAGTCCTCAACACTGAGATACAAGTTGATCTATTCCACAACAATCATTTTTAAGTTTTCCAAAGCGAGACAGAAACACTGTATTAGCAAACAATACTGTTTTCAGAAAGACAACATGTGAAAAAAACAAAAACAGCATTTTTTTGGTATACAAGAAAGGAAATGAAGAGAAAGAATGAATGGTTTACCATCTGTTCACTGCAATACCAATACCACCCCCATCAAGCAGAACCAAACCAAAATAATTTACATACACATAGCTCATCTCCATACTTGTACATTCTCACACAGATTAGCACTTTTGCCCCTGGCTGATCCCTGAAGGTCTATAATTGAGAGTACTCAAGTCAGCAAAAAATCTAAAGTAAGATGCTTGGGCTTTTTATTCAAGAATTCTGAAAATAAAATTTATGGACTGTTTCCAAAACATAAGTCTCCAGCTTCACTAACTTCAGAATGGGTCACTTCTGAGTAAAGTAGAAATATTCAGGTTTGCTTTAATGAACTGATTTTTCACTCAATTCACTAAATGGTCTTTTAGCCGGACACAATCAAGAGGATGAAAATTATGTCTTTAACTATGTTAGCAAGTGATCAGTGCACAAAATAAAAAAAAAAGAAAGAAAGCCATTATGACAAGCTCTGGTTGGTGCCTCTGTATCATGTGAGCATGTGTAGGATCAGCTGCAGGCATGGAGGCGAGGGACACTGGATGGTAGTCAGTGAAACATTCAACCACTGTCCATTGGCCCATTGCCCCTATATTTTTATTCTTATTTACTCCTGTACTTTATGTATATATGTATCAATATTTTTAAATTGAACATTTCATAAATACCTCTATCTAGAAAATAATTGAAAATTCAATATTTTAAGTTTCTCAGGAAATAGGTTTAAAAATATTTGCTGTAGGAGCTCACTGTGTATCCATTAAGTTTATGCCTCAAGACAGGATTTAGTAAAGTCAAAGGATAAGTTTTAAGTGTGAACTCATGTGAGTAAAGTGAAGGTCTGATTTTCTTTCTGTTTTGTTTTGTACTGCCAAAGGGTGAGGTACAATACACTGAAGTAAAGTTATAATTTTCCACCAAAAGTTGTTTATTTAGGTTAATCTTTAAACTACTTCTGTATTGATTATGTATATACTATTTCTGCATTCTGTATTGATTTCCCCNTACTATTTCTGCATTCTGTATTGATTCCCCCCCCCCAAAGGTTCTAACTATGTTTAAATTCATTGCACCTTATTACTTGATTTTTGGCTCTGAAGCTCAAGGGCAAAATTGAACTTGAGTAAGATTTGGCACAGCAACAATGGCAGGAACAAAACCTGTTTTTTGTTTGAGGTGATTATATGTTAGCCAATGAATGCTGTTTAGCTAATTTGGTACTTTTGTGAATAAAGCCACTGGTCAAATCACCAAACTGTTCCTCATTCTGACAATCAAATTTAATTTTCCTTTGTATAAACAGATGATCAGGCCTGTGTTCAGATATTTTCAGTGAGAAAAATTAATTTGTCCAAAATATTAGTCCTTTGGAGTCAGGAGCAAGAGTCATATTCTAATATAGCTTCTCAAACAAATATCAGTAATGTGACTATTATATAGTCATATGGATTAAGCTTCTAGTACGATATATAGTGANACGATATATAGTGAACTACATAACTGACTTGTTATATTTTACATAGATTTCTTAGAGATTTATTATTGTGTTTTCAAAACATATTTCAAATATTACTAGTATATGCATGCATTCTCATGATTTCTCCCTTTCTCTGTAAAGTGATAATAACAATAATGCAGGTGAATATTTTCATTTGCTTCAATATAAAGTGTCTCATTTCAAAACTGACCTGAAAAAATATGAGCTATTTCATGCAGCATGAAAATGACAGAATGTAAGTTAGGCTTACATGACTACAAGTCCCTGAAGAAGGGTGAAAAATACCTGTAACATCCTGCAGTGGGTTTCCCTACCTACAACCACACAGGGACCAATTATACAGATTGAGGATAGCTTGACAGAATCAAGGATGAGTTCAGCAACCCCTGAAAGAGAATCGAAGATTAGATCAATACAGTCTGGCATAAATGAAAAAAGAGGTAATTAATACAGGAGGCCAACCAATAAATTAGCCAATTGTGTTAAGGAAATGGTGTGGGACTTTTACTGCTCTAAATTTTCCTCTGTAATCACAGGGAAAGGCTTAGTTTAGTTTGGATTCCCTTCCATAAATAAAGTTTCCTTGCTTGACTTCTAAGATCTATGAGCCAGACACATAGCAAAGAGTGAAAATTAAAACTGGGACTTTAAATATATTAATAACTATTTAGCACAAAAAGAAAAAAAATAATGTCTGATTCTTGTGTGTCAGTATCTAGTGGATATTTAAGAGCAAAATTTTCATTGTAGATGATACTCCTAATATCTGAAATTTTATACTTGTAATTCTAAATATATAATTTTTCATAAAAATCACAAAATTAAAATACATCATAGCTAAATAAAATCAATATTGAAAAATTAGCAAGGATTCAGAAAAAATATTTTTTCAAAATTGATTATTAAGGCATCATACCACATAGGGACTGTTTTAAAATGTATAATTACAAACTTTATCACATAGAGATGTGAAAATCATATATGAAATCATATATGAAATGTTGACACCATCTAAATAATACTTCATAAAACTCTGGGAGGACTTTAGTTAGTCTTGTGTCTATATTCTGAAGTATCCTTGTCATATGATAAGGCTACAGTTTAGAGAAATGGTCAACTAAAAAGTACACACCATTCTAAGCACAGATTGCTGAAGTGTCCAGAGCTGACTGTCAAATGACATGTATTACCCTACTTTTCCCAAAATATTACTGCCTCATGACATCAGTTTAAATATTAAGAAAATTATTTAACCAAAAAATAAGAAAAGAGGGGAACAAAATTATTATTTCTGTATAAATTATTTAAAAATTTGGAAGCGAAGTTTGAATAACTGATAATGTTTTCCACAAATGTACCAAGTGATTTTCAGTTCAATTGTGCAGTCAGGTCTGACTCTTTGAGACCTCATGGACTGCAGCACGTCAGGCTTCCCAGTCCAATACCAATTCCCAGAGCTTGTTCAAACTCATGTCTATCAGATAGTCGGTGATGCCACCCAACCATCTCATCCTCTATTGTCCCATTCTCCTCCTGCCTTCAATCTTGCCCAGCATCAGTATCTTTTCCAATTTTTGTTCTATTTGTTTTCTATTGCTGTGTCACAGATTACTACAGTTTTAGTGGCTAGGAGTAAGTGATTTATATTACAGTTTCTAGATGTCAGAGATCTAGGCATGTCTTAGCTGGCTTCTCCATTCAGGTTCTTTGATTTCAAGGAAGAAATCAAAGTCTTAGATTGCATTCTAATATGGAAGCTGGACTAGAGCAGTATTCCCCCTAAACTCTTCCGGGCTGTTAAGAATAATTTCCTAGTAGCTGTGATTCAGGCAACTTGCTCCTTGAAAGTCAACAACAAAGGGAATCTTTGTCTCTTCACGCCTCTAACTTCAAAGATTGCCTGACCCTCTTTTAGAAAAACCACATAATTAGATCAGACATACCAGATTAATCACTTCCTTTTATTTAACTTAGAAGGAACTGACAGAGACCTGAATTAAACTTGTAAAATTTCTCCATTTTCTTCATACAATGTGAACGTGTTCTTAAGTCCTACCCCACTCAAGGGGAGGGACTTTTATGGAGTGTATACAACAGGTAACAAGGATTTTTAAGAGCATCTTGGAATTCTGCCTACAATCCATGTCCCAAGCATCCTTTCACACTATTTTCTCTCTCTGAGCAGTTAACCTAGCTGGATGAAGTCCTACAATTTTTAATAGTGAATTGTTTTTGTTTTCACTGATTGGAAATTCGAAACAATAGAACTAAAGCACAAAACTAGGTTCATTGTAGTTAAAAAACTTTAAGTAAATCATTGCCTTAGCATCTCTGTTCACAATATTTTTTGCCTTCTCTTTTGGTTGAGGTATAATTCACACGGTGAAACACACAGACCTGAACTGTAAGGCTGGATGATTTTCACCAAATGTTAAGACTCAGGTAACCCACACCCAAATCAAGAAACAGAGTATTTTCATCAACCCAGAAAGATCCCTCGTGCTTCTTCCCAGTCAAAGACTACCCATACTCATAGAGGAATAACTGCTCTACTTATTCATAGATTAGACATGCTCACACTAAAACATGTTTGAAATCATTTCATACATCTTTTGTCAAATACATCTTTAAGGTTTATATTGTAAATTTTTAATCGTCTACTGGTAGGATTCTTCACCATCTGAGCCACCAGGGTAAAAGACAGGGGGGCCTGGCATACTGCAGTCCATGGGGTTGCAAAGAGTTGGACACAACTGGGCAACTGAATAACACCACCATCACACTGGTAGGATATCACTTTGTTTATCAACAGTTTTAAATGGACATAGCTGGATAGACAGCTGATCTTGACAACAGAGATGCATAAAAATCACTACTGAGATCATCTGCCTCAACTTCAGTATTTATCAAACAGCTGTAGATGGTTCAATCGGAGACAAAGCCTATCTGTGTGTGAATAAAGACCTTGGGAGGCTTGCCTCTGGGTGTTTCTTGTGCTTGCTTACACACTTTCTCTGCCCTAAAATATTTGCATTTTACTAAAAGCCTAACATGAAGAAACTCTGTGGAGTTTCATGATCCTTAAATATATCTGACCTTTTGAAATCTTTAAAGTTCCAGCAGGGTTGGGATTTTCTTTTGTTGGTTTTGGTTTTTAGCTTCCTTTATATTTTCTAAATGTTGTAGATGTGCTGGTGAATAAAGTGAGTTTTACTTTTTCCTACCCAGTTTGGATAACTTGTATTTCTGTTTCTTTGCTTGTGATAGAATCTATAGCACAAATTTAAATATAAGTGGTTATTTCATGATGTTGAGAAGAATTTTGACTTTCACTATTAAATAAAAATTTATCTTAAGTTTTTAAAGTATTTATTTTGAAATAATTTTAGATATACAGAAGAGTTGCAAATACAGTACAGAACATTCTCATATAAATTCCAACCAGTTTTCCCTGTTGATGTCTTACTTAACTATGGCACATCCATGAAGACAATGCATAAACATAGCTTCAATACTAGTAACTAAACTGCAGGTTTTAAGTAGATTTTTACCAATTTTTTCACTAATATTCTTACTATTCTAGAATGTATTACAAGACAATACATTACAGTTAGTCATCATGTCTTTTTAGTCTCTTCCAGTCTATGAGAAATCTCTGATTTTCTTTTTCATATCCTTAACATATTTGAAAAATAATAGTCAGGTATTTTATAAAATGTCTCTCAATTTGAACTTGTATGATGTTTTCTTTTGAACAGCAATAGGGAAACGTAGGTATATATTCCAAGAGCAGTATCCTTAAAAAATAATACAGTAACTTTTCTAGAATATGTCCTGGTTGTGGTACATCTTGATCAATTTCTCAGGCAGATGACATCTATCTCAATAGATAGTCTTGTGTGTATTTGTGTGACTGTTTAATTTTAATTTTAGAAAAATTTTCTTGAATTGCCAAATTTTAATATATTTATTCTGTTTCCACAAAGCTTCGCTGGTGGCTTAGATGGTAAAGAATCTGCCTGCAATGTGGGAGACCCAGGTTCAATCCCTGGGTTGGGAAGATCCCCAGAAGAAGGAAATAACAATCCATTTCAGTGTTCTTGCCTGGAGAATTCCATAGACAGAGAATCCTGGAGGGCTATAGTCCACAGATTCAAACATGACTGAGCAACTAGCCCTTTCACTTTTATTCTGTGTCCTTACTTTGGTTCTTCTTCAAGGATTGCTATATATTTTACACTTTACTTCTGATTTTTACGTTTTTGTCCTCCACATTTTTAATCTCCTATTTATCTTGAGGTATTACCTGTTATCTTCATTTACTCTTGTGTTCTTTGTAATTTAGTTGTTATGGGTCAGTTTTCTAAGGACATGTTTCTGGCCTGTTTTCACCATCAATAAGAATGTTACTCTGCAACTTGTTCTCTTTTCCTTTATGATTTTGTATAGGCCTTAATTTTGACCTATTTCTATTGCTGATTCTTAGGGTAAAATTTGTTTTCCTGAACTTTTGGAATCAAGTGTTTCAGGAAAGCTTCTTAATATCCCTGAGCATTCTTATCTGTTACTTATAACAAAATACCATGAATATGAGTGGCTTAAATAACAGAGGTTTATTTCTCAGTTTGAAGGCTAGAAGTCCAAGATCAACATTTCAATAGTTTGGTTTCTTCTCTTATGAGGAAAACAATCAGACTGTATTAGGGCTCACTCATATAGCTTTATTCTAACTTAATTACCCCTTTAAAGCTCTTCTCTCCTGATACAGTCACATCCTCAGATAAGGATTAAGACTTTAACACACGAAATTTTTTGGCAGGAGGGCTTACTCAGTCTTTCTAACAAGAGGTCCCTTACAATTACCCAATATTAAAAAGGGCAAAACCCCTCCAGGTTTCAGCTGTTTTACTCAGGTTGGGGAAACCTACTCTCTGGGAAATACTTCTGACTATTCCATGGTTCTTCTGTTCTTGGATCTCAGATACTCTTTCAGTTCATTCCTTCTTCTTCCCACATAGAATTAATACAATGTGAACTTTAGTTCTTACTGGTTTGTCTCCATCTGCTTATATGTTAGAGTGCATTAGGACTTACCACCTAGTTCTGCTGTGTATGTGGCTCACTGTTTGATGGTTTTACTATAGTGTTCCTCTGTATTTCCTTATATTGGTATTTCATGTTTTCTTTTTTTTTCTTGGCCTGTATTTCAACAATACAGGGTTAACAAATTTAAATATTTTAAAAGACGTGTCCTTTGGTTTTATTGTTCATCTCTGTTNAAGTTCTCTCTATAGATCTGAGTCTCTTTTGTTGTCTCGCATACAGGGTCATCGTCCCCATCTTTCTAAATTCCATATATATGCGTTAGTATACTGTATTGGTGTTTTTCTTTCTTTTTATAGATATTTTAATGTTATGTTTTCATTATCATTAATCTCAAAATATTATTTGATTTCTCCTTTCGGTTATTTGGAAGTATATTAATCCTCAGATAATTGGGGATTTTTCAAGTGTCTATTTAAAATTGATAACTAATTTAGTTCTGTTATGGCCAGAGAATGTATTGTGGATGAGTTAACTCTTTTAAATGTATTGTTTCATTTTAGGAAATAATATATGGTACCTTTTTGTGAACTTGAAAAATATTTATATTATCAGTTTGTTGCTTAATAGTGATTTATTTCTGTTGATGAGGTTCACAAGCTGTTGGTATAATATTTTCAAGTCTTCTGATTGTCTAAGTGTTTTATCAATTGCAGGATGAGAAGTGTTCACATCTCCAACTATGAACTGACTCCATTATCATTACCAAATGTCTATCTCTGGTATATATAAATATTCTTTATCCTGATGTCTACTATGCACAATATTTACAGACATACTCCAATTTTCCCACAATTCATGCTTTCAGGTTATAAACACAGAAAAAAAACAGTAAGTCCCTAACAACCAGGATTAAGTAGGGCACTGAGATATTTCTAAGAATTCCAGTGAGGTTCAGAGTCTTTAATGAACAAGATTCTAATAATTGGTTGACCTTCTTTACTGCTGACTCTATTGTCTTTGTCATTTCTCAATCCATTTCTGTTGACTCACCCTGTTCCTAGTTATTGGTGACATTTTCTGGATTCTTCACACATTTAATAATGTTTTCATTGTATTCTTGTACTTACGATGCTAAGTTCTTGAGCACCTAAATTTTTCTGATGTCTTCTTAATAAACATTTTTTTCCCTACAACAGTAAGTTGATTTCTTTGCAGTTAAGCTTGATCTTTTGATGCTTACTTTTAAGCACTGTTAGGAAAT